>OX123190.2:27334154-27615009 GCA_944739405.2 Euclidia mi
GTTATCCAGCTGAAAGGTCTGCCATGAGATGGGCAATAACTATTATAAGCAACTGTGCGTTTTGATTTGGCAGTCGGCTTCGGGACGGTGGGAGGCTTTTCCAGTTCCTTCTGCTCAATCTTATGTAGCTCGCCTATGCTAACCACACGATGACGCGAGCCTTCCAATGCCAGAACATGTATAATGCCGTCCTTTGTCCAGCAATTCGACACACCAAACTTTTGACGCGCGGCCATAAAAGTCTCATGCCGCTGCTTTGTGAGGAACTCCGAAATAGTGATACCGGAGCCCTTAAACTTAGTCTTACTAAACCAAACACTATCACGAACAGAAGTAGTAGTAAATTTCACAACAATGGGCCGGGGCTTGTGATCAGCTGATGGACGTCCCATTCTGTGACAGCGGCGGATGTCAGTAGCGGCCAAGTCCGTTTTAAGATGCTACTTAACAACACCTGTCACCACCTGAACCGTGTGCTCCGCCTTGTCCTCTGTCACACCGTGCAGCAGCAAAATCTTCCTTCTGGATCTCATTTCCATGGTGTCCACTGTGCGCACCAGGATCTCAATTTGACGTTGGAATCCATTAAGTGCCTCCATAACAAAAGATTTAAAGGAATTGTACTCGGAAGTCAAAGATGTCATCGATGGAGTGCCTTGTGATTTTGGGAGCTCCGCCTCGAAGTCAGCCATCCGCTTCAGGAACACTTCCCTCAAACTGCTGATGGATTCTTGCAGTGATTCAGCCATTGCCACAGTGTTGTTGGTGAAGTGAGAAATGTGTGTTTAGAATGTGGATAACACTACACTGGCAGGTACTTATTGTTATCAATGATTTAGTAGCATTAAAATTATTTAACTGATAGTTATACTATTTTATTTCAATTTAAAATGCAGAGCTCTAAATTTTTGGTGTTAGTGCTACAACTACCCACAACTCTTCAGCTAGTATTGAATGATTTTGGTAATGATTTTGATAATCCTTTTGATAGTCATTTTGATGTTGATGATGTTGATAATCATTTCGATGTTGATAATCATTTTGATGTTGATGATGTTGATAATCATTTTGATGTTGATGATGTTGATAATCATTATAATGTTGATAATGATGACGAGCATGATGATGGTGATTACGATGTTGATGATATTGATCATATTGCCTACGAACTGCTGAAGTCTTTCGCCTTGTTCTAGCCTGGACTCATGTGCAGCAGGTGTGGGGCTAGATTGTATCAAGGAGATTGACCGTTGTTACTTGTCTATTTAATGTGAAGGGAAGGGCAATGGCAATGACAGTGTATTAAAGTATAGTCCTAGTATTACACTACTGTTATCATACAAGTAGGTACCTGTATACTTGTAAATTAGTGAAATCAAATTTAATTATTTAACTCAGTTGTGAATTTCAATTATTGATTTTATTTCAGTATTTATCAGCCATAAGCAGAATTACCTAACTATTTTTAATTTTTATTCTTAAAAACGTTACTTAAATTTTTATGATGCTTCTTAGTGGCTCCTTTTGTACTATATTATTTTTGTCAATTTGTGGATGGATAATGCAGTGGTGTAATATTGTAAAATTAAAGCTGTATTTTTTGTAACATGTGTATTGTGACCGTTAATGATCCTTTCATAGAATAGTAAATACAATTTGTAACAATGGTATCAAAGCAGCTGATACAGAAAACTTATTTCTAGACTCACAAAATGAAACCGTAATTACTGTAAATATGAGTCCAGTTTATTTTTGGGTACATGTTTCGTACAAAGTGATTGTTGTTGTGATACTATTCTTATAATTGAACTTACTTAGATGACGATGTAAGTCAATGAAGCCGTAGCGGACGTAACGATACTGTAGTTTTTAGATGGTTTTAATCAATATGGTAGGAATTATTTGTTACATAATACAGGGCGCCCGTCGGGCGATTATTTGGTAAAGTGTTATTTATTGTACTTCGAGGACGAAGTAACTGTCAGTCTGGCCGTGACGTGATATTTAGGCTGTGGGCTGAAATTACTGCTATCCAAGTAAGTATTTAAACATATGTAAGAGGATAGTGGCAGTTAAATGGCACTGACATGACGTTTGACAGTTAAACTGTCAAACGTGTAAATAAGGTGTAAGCTGGCTATATAAGTCGACAGGCTCGGCTAGCTTGTTCTATTCTCCTTCGACGACTGCTCAGGTACGATATGAGTCTGACTATTTAACTGCCACTGTGTTTCAATATTCTGTGTTGCTTGTTCTTTTGTTTAATCATCTAGGAAACAAAGTAAGATGGTGTAATCATTATCTTATTGATATTGTGGGTAGTTTGATCGTTTGTGAGATATTAAAGATTATAAGATAGGATAGAATAATATACTGTGGATCAAGTTGTATCAATGAAATTTATTATATACCTGTGGTATACATTTAGTTAATTGTGTTGATGCTAAATAATGCTTATTATGTTCTGTTGTAAGACAGACCTTTCTAGTAATATAAAACTACCCACAACATTGATATTTGATATACATAAATTGGCTGTACCACTGTTTGTTAATTATTACCTATTGAAAAGAATGACCGAGAGTCTTATTGCCCGTTCTTTCTCTTGGTTCTATGCCTTTGGTTTGCGAACTGGGCTCTAAATGTAAATGTAGAATCACGACGTAATCTAAAGATATATCATTGTGCCAAACTGAATAAGTGAAAGTATGATTTGATAGTTGTCTCTTTAATTTATCAAAACTGTCTCTACACTATAGGAAGCTTTCCTGATTCTGACACCCGCTTAAACGAGTCTGGTTTTTTGAAGCCCGTAAGCGTGTAAGCGCGTATGCTGAAACAAACGTATACGCGCAGAAAAATACGCTTATCTGAAACCGCCCTTATTATTTTGTTTTATTTACCAGGTTGGCTTGTAGTGGAGGTGTATCCAATTTAGTGGAATTGTTTGCGATGTTCTCACCTGCCAGCTTCTCCTGGCTAGGTGTGGTGGCTTCCACACTGATTTTCAATAGTTCTTCCACATTTGAATTGTCGGAACAAAATGCAGGGTGTCACAAGCACGGCTCTACATGTAGGCGGTGTACCTTTTAGGTACAGCAGCTCTGCGACTTAAACACATCAGGATTGAAGCTCTCTCGCTTCAGGTAAAAGTAGTCATGGCTTAGCGCAAAGGACCTTTGACACCTGCGTCTATGTTTGAGCAAAGAGAGTGCAAAGCGCTGGTTTGAAAATAGGAGGTAAACAGTTAAGTTAATATGTTGGATGAAATCTGCAGGTTCGAATTTTGTGAATCATCCCCAAACGCGCCAAGCATCCTAAGTAAGAGGTTGGAGGAGACATCACCAGAAGCCCAATTTTCATGTTTTATTTGACATCGACAATGTATTTTGAACGAAATGCAATTAGGTTTTGAATAAACTCACAAGTGATTTAATTATGGTCTTATATGGACACATAATTTGACACGTTGTTCAATTTACGATGTAGTCAATCAAATAACAGTTAATTTAAGAGAATACGGTTTATGACATAAGCTAAGCCGAGCGCCGAGGCAATGGCCTTGTATCACAACCAGGATGGTGCTAGGACGATTACATAATTTGAACTATTATAAGATTAGAAAAATCGGTAAACGACATGGAAACAATTTCTCGATACTCGCTAGTCAGTGTTCTAGACATATTCACTCCTAAAAAACATAAAAGATGACAAGCCTCTCTCTTTTTCGTTGAATTAATTTAGTATGAAGAAATTCTATCACAGAAGTTGTTTAGTTAGGAAAGGTTTCTTTCTCAATCTAATAATGTAACCGATCGTGAAAGAGTCACGTTCATTTGAATATTTTGGTTGTGGCTGTATTTTTATTTCATACATATAAAAGAGACTAAAACTTCACAATGTACCAAAAACTACGTGCTTTAACATTGAGGTGTTTGATTAATATAGTGATCACTTTTGCTTTTTCTGACAAAGAAATGGAACATGCGTTTAACTTTTTTTTTTATTATCACGCCTGTATCCCCAAAGGGGCAGAGGTGTAAAGGTGAACGCACACTTATCCCAGCCGAACGCGTCGAACGAATTGAAGTCAAGGAGGTCTCGCACATTAGCAAGAATCGACCGCGCCGAAAGAATCGACCGCGCCGAAAGAATCGACCGCGCCGAAAGAATCGAGCGCATCGAAAAAATGGTTACCATTTCCTTTACGCCTGTCGCACTATTATTACATGTGAATTGTGAGGGATCTTGACGAGGTTCTTATTGTCAGTGCTTTATTAATGGAAGATGAAGAAACACAATGCGGAAATAGTATCTGTCATACACAACTGATAGAATGCGAGCGCATTGGTCTAGTTGACCGCACAAACCGCGTCGAATCTGATGATGTCATTCGAATTCGTCTAGAATTTCTGGGGTTCTTCCAGATTCGGACGATTCGATGCGGGCAAGTGTGCGAGGTTTCATGAGATTTCATACATAGAATTCTAAAATTCGTTTCGTTCGACTCGTTCGACGCCTTCGTCTCGGATAAGTGTGTATTCACCATAATATTACAACCACATTTGTTCTTAAGAATTTTAGATCCCACGTAATAAGCCTATTGCCGTTACCGGGCACATTGCCAGAATCCGTGCTGCTTCTGCGAATACGGAAAAACTCAGTGACACTTTTGTACGACCCGGAAATCGAACGCAGGACATCCCGATCAGCAGACGCATACGCTATCCACTGTACCAAGGAGGCAGTCAAAACTCTTTAGATTATTGTTACTTTTTAGGGTTCCGTACCTCGAAATGAAAAAACGAAACCCTTATAGGATCACTTTGTGGTCCGTTCGTCTGTCAAGATCTTTTTTCTCAGAAACGCGTGTAGGTATCAAACTGAAATTCATATCAAATAGTCAAGTCTACTCTCTTGAAGCTGTGAAAATAAAACTTCTGTCTAAGCCAACGCAATCAAAAGATACAGCCGTTTATGCTGCAAATTTCCGCATTTTTTTTTAAACTCGCAAGGAAATCAAAACCTACAGGGTACTTCCCGTGAACTCAGAATCTTTAAATTTGGTACGAAGCTATATCTTATAGCACTGATAAAAAAAATCCGAAAACCGTAAGTTTTTTGTTACATCATATCATAAAAATATTTTTAATAATTTTAAGATTATTACCATTTTCTCATGAACGCGTAAAGGTATTAAATTGAATTTCATATCAAATACTCAATTCTATAATGCCTTTAAGCTGTAACAAAATCAAACTTCTATGTCAACGCAATAAAAAGAAACAGCAATTTATGCCGCATATTTTCTCGCAACTACTCGCAAGGGAATCAAAACCTACAGGGTACATCCCATGAACTCAGAATCTTGAAATTTGGTACGAAGCACCGTCTTATAGCACACATAAAGGAAAAAATCCGAAAACCGTAATTTTTTGGTTACATCATATAAAAAAAATATTTGTATTAATTTTAAAGTTACTACTCGTTTCCTCATGAACGTGGAAAGTTATTAAATTGAAATTCATATCAAATATTTGAGTCTATACCTTTAAGCTGTAACAAAATCAAACTTCTATATAATCGCAATCAAAAGAATTAGTAATTTTACTATATTTTTACACTCGCAACTTCTGGCAAGGGAATCAAAACCTACAGGGTACTTCCCGTAAACTCAGATTCTTGAAATTTGGTACGAACCAACGTCTTAAAGTACACATAAAGGAAAAATTGCAAAAGCTGTAAATTTTTAAGATACAACATATATATAATAAAAAAATAATTAATAATTTTAAAGTTACTAGCCCTCCCCTTATGAACGCTTAGAGGTATTAAATTTAAATTCATAGCAAATACTCCAGGTTATAATATCTTTAAGCTGTAACAAAATCAAACTTCTAAACCAACTCGAACTAACGATACAGCAGTTTATGCTGCAAATTTCCGCTAATTTAAAAACTCGCAAGGGAATCAAAACATACAGGGTACTTCTCGTGAACTCAGAATCTTGAAATTTGGTATGAAGCAACTTCTTATAGCACCAATTAGGGAAAATTTCCAAAACTGAAAATTTTTTGTTACATCATGTAATAAAAACATTTTAAATTAAAGTTACTACCTCTTTCCTCATGAACGCGTAGAGTTATTAAATTGAATTTCATATCAAATAATCAGGTCTATAACATCGTTAAGCTTAATAGAACCAAACTTCTATGTCAACGCAATCAACAGAAACAGCAATCTATGCCGCATATTTTCTCGCAAGGGAATCAAAACCTACAGGGTACATCCCGTGAACTCAGAATCTTGAAATTTGGTTCGAAGCAACGTCTTATAGCACACATAAAGGAAAAAATCCGAATACCGTAAATTTTTTGTTATTTCATATAATTAAAATATTTTTAATAATTTTAAAGGTACTAACTACCCTTTTCCTAATGAACCCGTAGAACATTGAAATTAATATCAAATGCTCAATTCTAACGTAAAGGCTACTTCCAGTCGATCTAGAATCTTGAAATTTGGCATTAAGCAACGTTTTATAGCACATAGGAAAAATTTCGAGAACCTTAAATTTTTAGTTACATCACATTTTTTTTATAATTATATATACCTACAGGTTTGTACGGAACCCTCGGTGCGCGAGTCCGACTCGCACTTGACCGGTTTTTTTATCATGTAGAGGTATTTGCCTCTTATTAACATTTGATTATTTTAGTAAGTAATAAATCCATAATATTTCGATACTATTCTTCTGCCCTTTTGCCTTTATTGCGTACTGCGGATGTAAATATTGAGTTTTATTACGATCACTGGGCTTGACGTACGATAACCAAACATAAATACATTTGCGACGGATGTGTTTCTTTTACGGGCGCGACGAAAACGAAATTGTTGTGGACCTTTAACTGGCCCAAGGCAGCGGTGTATTAAAACCTTGTATTGCGTGGCTATTGTATTACGATCTCGTTCCTTTTTTATTTCCACCTCACTGTAACAAGGTATAGTAATGATAAAAGTTTTGTATGACATCGTCTATATATATATATATATATATATATATATATATATACATCCCCATGTTGATATTGCGTCCTACATGGCGGGTTTTACCGATGATGTTACGTCCGACTGACTTGTTGCGTCCTGTATACGGACGCAAGATTGACCATCTCTCAAATTCAGCCAGAAGCCATCAAAAGATCAGTACAATGCATGGGTGAAATATTGGCTTGGACGTAGTTTTGTCACGAGAGTGAATTTCGGCGTATTATTTAGTTCCGCAGTGAGCCGCGCGAATTTTAGAGGCCGCTACTGAGAGATGTATATTAATGGCGTATATTAATTACTTTGGGCACATACATCATGCCGATAATATTGCTTCCGTAATTCTTATTCAGTATAATAAAAAGTTTTTATCGATTCTAATTAGCGATTTAATTGCGTCCAACAAAACGGCGCAAATACGGAGATGGCTAGCGTGAGGGGGCGGAGTTAGCACGCGGGTTGCAACCTGTTAGAGGCCCGCAGCGTAATTTTGTTAACACCGTTTTGACTAGCCAGCCGGGGCGGATGCAAAAACACTTGTGGTGTGAAGTGGAAGTAAAAGAACCAGCAACATGAAAAGAAGTGCCAGGTTACTTTCATTCTCAAGTAACTATTATCATAAACTTCAATTAAAATGATTAATAGGTAATAGGTAAATGAGTATTTTTAAGTAAATAACTTATTAAGTAAAAAACTTGTAATCAAATTGTAAGCTGAGAGTAAATATTATATTTCTTGAAAATATACCAAGAAATGTAGAGTATGTTTTGTTTACGTAACTCGTACTTCCTTCAATAAAACAATTTTTTGCTGGATTAGGTAAAGCTATCAACAAAAGCTTTACATATAATCGACAATTATAAACATAACTATCAAACGATGTAACAACATTCCTTCTTTAAGTAAAAGGGTGCATTTGTAAGAAAACTTACTTTTTACCAAAAATTTTTTTACGCATATTTTACGGTTTTATTTAGCTTGACCAGTTTATTTGTTTGTTTGGGTCAAATTTACAACAAAAATATGTCTAGTGTTCTTGATTGACTTGATTGAATCGTGAAAAAAATTGTAATTTTATGATTATGGTCTTAATATTGTACTTAATAACTCGGCAAAAATAAAGCTTGATGGTATTACCGATACAATTCCTTTCTTCTTGATGCTTCCTTAGTTGGGCCCCTTGATGGCCCTTGGTTACTTCCCTTGATGCCACCTTGGTTATAGGCCGCGCCACACAAGTTAGCGGATGTTAAATAAGCTACAAGTTGCGCAATATCCAATTAACGCGCAGCTTTATGTGAGGTTCAGTCAGGATTGGATATTGCGCAGCTTGTAGCTATATCCAATCAACGCGCAGCTTTATGTGAGGTTCAGTCAGGATTGGATATTGCGCGGCTTGTAGCTAACTTCACATTCACCAACTTGTGTGGCGCGGCCTATACGTCCCTTATTATTTTCTGGTTGCTTCCCTTGATGCCTCGCCCGATACCCACTGGTTATCTTTATATATTTTTTTACTCGTCTAACCTGTTATGATGATCGTGGAGTGAGAGGGTCAGTTGTCGGTGACTAATTATTTTTCACCAAAGATGGCACCCAACCGATTTTAATCGTGTACAAAATTCGAATAGTTCACTCGAGTTGATATATACTACTCAAAACAAAATAAGGGCCACTAGTTTATTTACATTTAGGTCCACTTTAGTAAACTGAAAGTGACTGATAAGTAGCATTTTATTGATATTACGAACTCTTTGGTGTTTGATCTCTTTTATGCTGGTGTTCGTGTTCCTAATTTGAAAAGTATTGGTCGTCATTCCAAGAAAAAAAAATTAAATGTTATTCTTAAGTTTTTCTTCGATTGTCTTCTTAACTTGTTTCGGTTATTTTAGGACAAAAGTTTTACTTTTCAATTTTAATTGATTCATTTATCATCTCGCGTTAATTATGCCACCATTACGAAGGCACATGTATACAATAACGGCAACCAGAGCCATTACTATGATTCAAGAAGGCCGTTCTCATCGTTACGTGGGTTTGCAGTTGAGATTTTCTTGAAGAGCTGTCCAAAATGTATGGAATCGCTTCCAAGAGACCGGCAGTGCTGCCAGGAGACCCGGTTCAGGTACAGTTCGTGTAACAACGGCGCACGAGGATCGGTACATCCAACTAAGTGCTCGTCGTGATCGTACAGTTACGGGCCGTAAGTTACAACACCGCCTACGGCTGACAACGGGTATCCGTGTCAGTGATGAAACTATACGTAATCGATTGCACGAAGACCAGCAAATGTCAAGACGACGAGTTGTTCTGATTCCTCTGACCAGGGTTCAACGTGCAAACCGTTTAAGATTCTCGCGTCAGTATTTGAACTGGGGGATTAATAAGTGGGGCAAGGTGCTTTTTACAGACGAATGCAAAATAAATTTTTTCAATGATGATTGGCGTGTTAGGGTGTGAAGACCACGCGGCGAGCGGCTGAATGATACATCGAGGATGTCATCAGGCCTCAAGTGATCCCATTTGCACAGCAAGTGGGGCCTGGATTCATCCTGAAGCAAGACCATGGCCAATTACCATGGCCAGCTAACAGTCCGGATTTAATTCCAATCCAGCAATTGTAGGACCAATTGAAACGAAGGGTTAGAGTGAATGAGCAAGGGGTCTACAATCAACAGCAGCTGATTGACGCTTTAAAACGTACCTGGGAGGAGATTCCAGTGAGGAATTTGATCCTGAGTATGCACACAAGGCTTTTGGAGTGTATTGCTAAGAGAAGAGGACATACATACTCGTTACTAAAGAGAAGAAACAAAAGTGACAAGAACAGTATTTTGTATTTTTTCGGTGATTTCTTTTGTTCATGATTTTCATTCAATATGGCCAATTTAATTATGGACTTAAAAACAATTCCTGATCATTATTTTAAACAATTGTTAGCCTATAAAAATATAACCAATAACATTATTTTGTAGTTACATAAGTTAAACAATTGTCTTTATCGTTTTCATGGTACAGCAAAAAATCTTAGTGGCCCTTATTTTGTTTTGAGTAGTATATATGTATACATATATATGTTTTTAATTATTCTTAATTTTTCAAAAACAGCTCGGCTCATTTCGATAAAATTTGAAAGGGACCAACATTGAAGTATGACCTATGAAAAAAAAAAAAAACATTGAAAACGGTTCCTTATTGGCGAAGTAATCCGCGAAATAAATATACAAAAAAACATACAGTCGACTTGATAACCTCCTTCTTCAAGTGGATTATAAATCAAATAACTTTGACTTGCTATATAATTCTTAAACTACTAGTACGATTTAAATGAATGTATCTCATCATACGATATTCTCTTAGTTAGGTATTAAACATTCAGACGTCTAGGTTATCCATATGGGCTAAATTGCACCTGGAACCTGACATCCTAAGATCCGAGATAGTAACGGCCATTGGATCGTTAAAAACTAACAAAGCCCCAGGTCTGGATAAAATTACAGCTAAAGTGTTGAAGGCTCTGGGTGAAAAAGGTGTTGACACACTGCACAACATCTGCAACCACGTATAGTGGAACGGCAATTGGCCCAAGGCCCATAAAAAATTTCGACCCAAAAAATGTGATAATTATCGCACACTCGCTTTAATTTGTCACGCAAGCAAAGTCCTGTTAGACATCATAAACAACCGGGTCTGGTATTATCTTGACTGGCAGATCCCATTAGAACAGGCCGGTTTTGTCAAGGGAAAAGGCACGCGTGTACAAATATTAAACGTCAGGCAAATTGTGGAAAAATGCTATGAGTTCGACACACCTGTCATAATGTGCTTCGTCGACTATAGTAAGGCATTTGACTGTGTCAACTGGGACTGTCTATTTTTATTTATTTAGGTTTGCTAACAATTGTTACAGTAATACAAGCAAATATTATAAACATCTTACGATTTAGAGTAACAGTTATATCCAATTATAAGCAAACACCACTTACACTTACAATAACAAACATAAGTAAGTATTACTAATAACAAGTTAAAAAAAGTACGGATTACAGTTCAGTTTTTATTTACATAGCATACCTTTTCCTGATACAAAAATTTGCCAAGCATACAGAAATACCTTTATAAGAAAGTATTACATTTTATAGTTTTGCGATATTTAGTAAGAGAATCAGCAAATATATCAACATCGTGATTGCAGAGGTTAAGTAGCTTGCACATGCGAGGGACAGGAGAGGTAGAGCCTAAAACAGTTTTTCTGGGTGGCGGATAAAGGAGACTGATGTTATACTCTAGGATATTTGTATGGCACTCTAAAATTTATTCTATGAAGGAGTTGTGTACAGTCAATTTTGTTGCGGACAAGTAGTTTATATAAGAAAACCAGGTCTAAATATTTTCTTCTATTTTCAAGTGTTTCCATTCTGTATTTTTTAAGTTTATCCTGATAAGAAACCATTCTTGGGAAACGCGGGGGCTACAGCCGACAAGTGCCACAGAAATCTTTTTTGAATTCTTTCTAGCCTTAAAATATGAACAGCATAATGCGGTCGCCAAACTACACTACAGTATTCTAAATGACTTCTCAGAAAACTATTGTACTTATAACAAAAATGTTGTATGAGGCTTGCGAAAATCCTGTCCATTTCTTACAATAAAGCCCAGTGATCTAGATGCTTTCCTAATGATCATTTCCAAATGAGGTACAAAGATTAACTTTTTGTCTAACAAAACGCCTAAATCTCTAACACAATCACATTCATTTAATTCTACGCCGTTGATCGAGTATTTTGATGTTATTTGGTTAATCTCACGAGTAAACTTCATAAACTGACATTTATTTGGATTCAATTGCATACCATTGTTATGACACCATATAGACAACGAATCCAGATCTTTCTGGAGAAGTAGGGCCTCATTAAATGACTCTACAGGCTTAAAGATTTTAAGGTCATATGCGAATAGCAGGGCAGGGGTGAAAGCAGTCCGGCAGGTCATTGATATACATATTAAATAATAATGGCCCTAAGTGTGATCCTTGAGGCACTCCTGAAGTTATGGAGCGTGTGGATGATTTGAAGCCATTCAATACAACCTTGGAGTCACGATAGCTTTAGTATGATTTTATCCACCTGTAGATTGGTTCACCAAATCCGTACATACATAATTTTTCTATGGTGGGTCTTATCAGAACTGGGTGTACCTCATCACTTGATTGCACTTCTGCAATCTTTATATCACAAGAACCAAAGTGTGGTGAGGATTGACGGTACAAAATCTAAACCATTCAGTTTTGAAAAAGGAGTTTGACATGGCTGCGTCCTTTCACCCATCCTATTCAATAAATATCAATCAAACATCAAATCACAATATCAATCAATAAAACGTTGAATATATAGTGAGGCGCACTTGCGATAGCTGGGAGGGAGGCGTCACCGTTGGTGGACGCAAAATCTGTAATTTGTGTTATGCAGACGACACCGCCTTGCTAGCGTCAGATGACGCCGAGATGATCACCTTACTGGATAGGATGGAGCGCATCAGCAGTGAACTAGGTCTCTCTATAAACAGGTCCAAAACGAAGATCATGGTCATAGATCGCACAGGCAAGCTTGAGCCCACTGGGTCACTCAATTTAGAGACGGTTAACAGCTTTATATACCTGGGTTCAAGCATTAGTAATAATGGTTTTTGTGAATCTGAGGTGCGTAGAAGGATCGGGATGGCAAAAGGAGCCATGGCACTGCTGTCAAAGATATGTCAAGAATATCTCTCTGAAAACCAAGATCAATCTTGTATGCACTCTGGTGTTCTCCATATTCTTGTATGGCGCAGAGACATGGACCTTGAAGAAAGATGACCGTGATCGCACTGATGCTTTCGAGATGTGGTGCTGGAGGAAGATGCTGGACATCCCCTGGACAGCACACCGCACCAACGTATCGATCATACAGATACCACTCAAGATCCAGTCGAGGCTTTCCACCATGTGCCTGCGCAGAGTTCTAAAGTACTTCAGGCACATTGCGAGGAAAGACAGTGATAACTTGGAAAAGTTAATAATCACTGGCAAAGTGGAAGTAAAAAGACCGAGAGGCAGAAGCCCGATACGTTGGATCGACCAGATCCACACGACTCTTAACACCACGGTATCGTGTACCGTGGTGTTAAGAGTCGTGCGGCCGACAACCCGACGTAGAACTCATTATTTTTGCAAAATTCAATAAAGTATGTACCTACTGATTACTAGAACAGAGTCGTAATTCGCGCGCTGTTTTTTTTGTTAGCGCGGGTCACGCCCGTGCAGCCAACACGTACCAGCCAGTTATTTATACAATTTAAGTTCGATTTCTATGAATGATATACGTTCCAAATTCAAATCACTTTTCCGCTCGCTAAAAAGTGCTTAACAGAAAAGAGCTATTTTGCTCCAACTAAAAGAGGACAAAGCGACACTTTTCGAATAGAAGGGATGAAAAATATATCACAGAGTTTCATCCAAATCGAACTAGTAGTACTTTAAAATTATTGATTGTCACACTCACTCAACGGTCTTCATAAAATTCTAAGGTATTTCTAGCAGACATAGGTACAAGCTTGTAATTTTGATGATCATTATCATTAAGCCTAAAAAAATAAAAAAAATCCTTAAACCTTTAGGAAAAATTTAAACAAATGTAGTAGTATGTATAGTCCGTGCCACGAGAACAGACTTTTTGTAAACAAAGAATTTCTACTAAGTGAATTAGCGATAGTTCTGTCAAAAACAAATAATGTCAAATCCAATGAGCGCAATGGTACATAGATACGTGTGTGATTTTTTAATGTTTTGAGGTACTGACGCCTAGAATGTCAACATTTGGCATCACTTTATTGAAATATTACATTCTTGGGCTTAACATGCATTAATCAGAGGATAAAATATATTTTTAGTTATCAAGAAGGGGTAAATGTAAAGTTCAATACAAGTTTATAGGATCGCAACGCTCTTCCTGCTGCCGGCATCTCGAAAAAGCGGGTGCAGAATAGCAGATGGCAGAAAATTATTTATACCTAACAAAGAAATTGCGTTTTCAGACTACCGTAACTGTTAATGGATTTTGTTTAAGTTCATTCTGACGATTTCATTCACAGACGACGTAAAATATCTATGCCTAGAAATTTTTATGCAATGTACTAACTAGTTATCTGTAATATTATTCATTGTTCGTCGATAATTTAATATTTTAGGATAGGTATGCTACTTTGAGCAAATTATTTATTGTCTATGATTTAAAATAAATCCTGTCAATAATAGAGTAACATATAGGTGTGTACTCTATCATTAACAAACATGGTACCTACTCTATTTTTCCTTAATTTACAGAATACATTACGTCTAAAACGACAAAAAAGCGGCAAATTTATGAACATTCGACCATTCAAACACAAAATCAAATATTTTTATTTCAGTAAAATTCAACAATATAAATTGAAAAAAATAGTGGCATAATTAAAAAAAAAGTATAAAATCTAAAACACAACTGTTTGAAAAAAGGTTGTGAAGACCTGAATGTTTGTTTACAAAAAGTCTATCTTCTCGTGGCACCAAATTTAGTTTTCATATTTTAGAATCTACACAAATAAGTTTGTGAAACTTTGTAGTACGTGGATTAGGTATTAATTACTCCACCAAGATAACTTTGCGGTTTAGAATTCGGAATTCAGTTTATGTCCCTACTAGCTTCAAATATTTTTGGCTATCTAGAAGTACTTGTAGGGTAGGATCAGGGTAGGGATCGGGCAAGCACCGGGAAGGGACCGGCGAGGAGCACGGGTGGAAGTGCATAAGTCGGGGCCCGGGGGGTGGGGTTTGACGGGTGGAGGGCATAGGTTGGGGTTCACAGGTGAGGACATGAGTGGGGGTTCATGGGTGAGGACAAGGGTGGGGGTTCACTGGTGAGGGCACGGGGGGGTTCACGGGTGGAGTCATAAGTGGGGATGCAGGTGCGAACTCACGGGTGGGAGTACGGGTGGGGGTTCACGGGTGTAGGCACGGGTAGGGGTTCACGGATGAGGACAATGGTAGGGGTTCACGGATGAGGCCACGGATGGGGTAGGGATGGAGGTTCACGGATGGAGGTCACGGTGGGGTGCAGGGTAGAATAACACCCCATGAGGAGAGATGTTTGATAAAGACCATCACTAGCAAAAAAAAGAAAGATTTCAACAAAAACATTACATGTAAAAAGAACAATAACTTGAGCAACAGTTCTTCAGTATATAGTTGTGAGATCAAATATGGCAACTAATGGTAGGTACCATTCGAAACGGTCATTACGGATGGAACACGAGAGTGTACGGTATCGACAAATATATCATTTTAGGAGGAAGCAGCATTCTCAACACAATATATGGACTATATACCGTAAAAATATTCGGTATCAATATAACCTCTAATGTAGTAGGAACTCATTTAATTAATGAAATGCTTATATTAAATACAGGAAAATATACGGATCCGATATAAACTTAAATTTAGATGGATGTAGGATAATCTGTAATACACATAGAACATATTCAGAAATATACAGTGCATCACATTATTTCCATCATGAACGGACGCCAGAAACCAGCGAGAATTATTTGAAATGGAATATCTTCATTTCGTGTTTAATCAAAATTTACTGTTGATAATTGAATTCACATGACTAAAGTGTACCTATATTCACACAAATAACAATTGAAATCTCATTGACAGTGGTGGACGCCATAAGGTTCGACTTTGAAATGACGCAAGAAGTCTTCCGCGATTTATATATATATATTTAAAAGTAATATTCAGAATAAAGGAAAAGAACTCTTCATATCTATCAAAATATTGACCACAACACCTCACTCGCCTAGTTTGTAAAACGTGCATATTGACCCGACCTTGAGGGGTTAGGATCCCTAAATTTTGGTAGGACTCGGCAGATCCTGAATTCTAGGGCTAAGATAAAGTTATAAACAAAGTTTTATTGATAGACATATTGTGCCTCCTGATATTCTTTTTTTCCTGTAGTTATAAATAATCAAAACGAAAGCAGTAAGGGGTCAGAAACAGATTATCTTAATGCAATTTTTATTTCAAAAGATATGCCGTGTGGTTGATGGCATAGAATACAAGTGTCACCACCCTCTATCTTACCGTGGGTGTCGTAAGAGGCGACTAAGGGATAACACGATGCAAATACCATCTTTGCCTAGAGACGGTAAACTCGACATCAAACCATACGCGCCTGCCTCGTTGTTCTCGCGGCATAAATGTGCGCGTGGGATCGGGAGGTCCCGGGTTCGATTCCTGGGTTGGGCAGTGTTATTGGGTTTTTCTGTCACAAAATTCTCAGTAGCCGCACGGCGCGCGGCGTCTGGAAATTTGCCCGGTACGGCAATAGGCTCGCCCCTTATTACGTGGGACTAAAGTATATCTGGCGAAAAGTGGGTGTAGAAATACACCTCTGCCTACCCCTTCGGGGATAAAAGGCGTGACGTTATGTATGTGTATGTATGTATGTAACTGTGTAAATTACAGAGATTGGAAAGCGTCTAAAACACCGCTCGCTCTTAGTGTGATTTGTTGAAAAAAAAGGGTAAAATCGAAGATTTTCGTACACAATCCCGGCAATGACTGCCTCGTTGGTCTCGCAGCATAAAAGTGCGCGTGGGATTGGGAGATCTCGGGTTCGATTCCCGGGTCGGGCAAAGTGTTATTGGGTTTTTCCGTTAGGGAATTCTCAGTAGCAGCACGGAGTCTGGTAATGTGCCCGGTACGGCAATAGGCTCGCCCCCTATTACGTGGGACCTAAAAAATCATGGCGAAATGTGGGTGTAATATTTACACCTCTGCCTACCCCTTCGGGGATACAGGCGTGAGTCTATAAATAAAATAAATAAACAATCCCGGCAATTTCCATATCTAAATGGAAAACCGACCCCGAACAATCAATTTATCCTCCAATAACCTCCAGCGGTTTATATCACCTGTACAATAAATATTTATACTTCTTTCCCTCGCTTTGTATCGCGAAATTCTTTAAATGTACAACTTTTTCACTAGTACGATTATAATACGATATGCTTACTTGAATTATGAAGAAAGTTTTGAAATCATTCATTGCATTAAAGTAAGTACTAGGCATATATTTGAATAATTTTGTTTTGGTCAGCTTTTGTAATTTATTTCACATTTCTTGGTAGAATGAATCATTATATATGTACAAATACTGGCAGACATGTGATTCGTACGACTACTTCTTAATGCCTTTATTCAAGTACGTTTATTTAAGTTAAGTTCTGCGTACCTATTGTAAGACGTAGATTTTCAAGGTAGTAGTAGAGTCTTGCTGACTTTAGCATGAATAGGTCGGCTCGACCGGGGAAGTACTACCCTCTCACAGAAAATCGACGTAAAGTAACAGTACCTAAACTGTTGCGTTTCGTTCGGTGAGTGAGAGTGCCGGAGGCCCTATCCCCTATTCCTTCTCCTTCAACCCACTCCTCATCCTATCCCTTTTCCCAACCCCAAGGGGCGGCAACGCACTTGTGACTCCTGGGGTGTTGCTTGTGTCCATGGGCGGCGGTACTTGCTTACCATCAGGCAATCCCTTTGCTCGTTTGCCGCCTATTAACATAAAAAAGACCTACGGTTATGAGAAATAAATTTGATATAAAAATGAATTGTTTATGATGCTGATATTACGAATGTTGAACTTATTTGATATTTGGGTTAAAAAGCCTTACACTTCTAATAGTATGCTCGAAATTATCTAAAACTGTCCTACTAGTCTGAGATCTGAGAGATGAAAAGTATTTTATATCAAATTTTGCTTGTCAAAATATATATCGCGAATGGTTTGGCAAAAAAAAAAAACCGGTACTGGTATACTAATTAAAGCCTGAATCCAATTAGTTTAAGAGCCAGTGTTTTGCAGACTTACGGTATAGTAGCAAACTTCATATTTCATTTCATTTATTCAAATTTTGCATGGAATGTAGGTACATAGAAAAATATGTTACACAATATGTCAAAGAAACATTGAAGCCAGGTACATTCTGCCTGAAAATAAGCATGCAAATTATAAGGTAGATACAATTTAAATTTTTTAGGGTTATTACATTTCAGTTATTAATGTCAAATATAATTTAATTAACAGTATACAGATATCGTATTAATGATAGTTATACTAATTTATTATGTATATGTTGTTATACTATTTATGTACGGCCTTTGTGGAGAGACAAACGAAGACGCACAAGTAGGCCTTAACAGTCTTGCTGTTTCGAAGTGTCGACGTTTTCACCAAAAAGGGACCAGCGAAGTCCGTGCCAACACCGTCAAACGACCTACTCTCTGTAACGCGATCTGCCGGTAAGTCTCCTATCAAGGTCATCATGGTAGAAGCCTTGAGCTTATAGCAAGGGATGCAGCGAAAGACTACACTTCGAATAACTCTTCGGGCAGACAAAATCCAAAACTCGCGTTGCAAAATGGGCAAGAGCACATTACAACCAGCATGCGAATTTTTAAGATGACGGTCACGTTCCCACCTCCACCTCATGGTCCCACCACCCGTCTGGGTATATGGACCGAATCTTGGGAGAGGCGCACGGTACTTGCTGTATGCTCTTTCCCGCGCGCCCTTTGTAAACTCCCTACAAATTATATGTGTCCCTGAGCCACTCTCCCCATTCAGGGGCGGCTGTACTACTGTAGTACGCTAGGCGCTGCACTTCTTACAGCCGACGTCACGTTCACGGCTTCGTCGCCGGCCCGGGTCCGTTCTTCTTTCTCTATATCCGCTCTCTTCGTATGCCATTTGTTGGCGAAGTCTCTAAACCGCCGGAAGTTCGCCTCAGAGCTCACAAGTTCGGCGTAAAAAGGGGACCCGACCACTGGGACAGTGATCCCATCCATCATCTCGGTCCTATAGTCGTCATACAGGGGGCATCGCCACAACACATGATCCAAACTTTCTTCCTCTTCTCCGCAATAGCACATACTAACCTCGCACAACCTCATCTCGCACAACCGTTTCCAAAAGCATCCATGTCCAGTCAGAAGCTGCGAGACTTGATAGTCCGGCTCGACCCAAGTGTACTTGAGCCGAGCCGCCACGTCCGGGAAAAATCGAAAAAGCTCCCTACCCTTCGCCTCACCTTCCCATCTCTGTTGCCAAAAGGCAACAGTCTCCTCCGAAATTTGTCTGCTTGCGTTTCTAAACTCCTCCTTGGGTAGGTGTCGAATATCGTCAATCCTGCCCGCACGGCTAACCTCGAGGTCGAATGGCAGAACACCCGCCAGTACGGGCAGGGCCACTGTGCTACAAGACCTGTAGGCCTTGGTCAGCAGAACGAACGCGGGTCACTGTGTCCTCAACAACGCGCTTCTGACCACAAACACGGTTGTTCGCCGCATAGGTAATGATCGCGGCGTACGTTCCCCGGTAGAGGACGCGCAGCGCTCTGTAGCGCATACCCCAGGATGCGGCGGAGACTCTCGACATCTTACCGAATGCAGCCGCTCACCGATAGACTCCGCATGTTCCTTGAAGGACATGGTTGTGTCGATTATCACACCCAGAACTTTGGTCGACTGTACGCTCTTGACTGAGACCCCATTGAGTCGGACAGTCAGTGGTCGTCCGGACATCTTCCCCTTCAGTGTCATAGAGTATGACTTGGAGGGGGAGAAGCCCAGGCGGTTCCGCCGTCCCCACTCGCTGATTAAGGCCATGGCACATGAGGCTGATGCCTCGATACCGGCTCTTGAGTTGGACTCAATGAGGATCGTAACAACATCGGCGTATGCGACCAATTGCACTCCGTCTGGGTATGGCAATCGAAACAAGTCGTCCATCAGGAGGTTCCACAGTGAGGGTCCCAAGACTGAGCCCTGCGGGCAGCCCATGGTCAGTGGCTTCCACACGACCCCACTTCCGACGAAGAGACCTGCCCGACGACTCGTGAAATACGCGACCAACATCCGGTAGATGTTAGGCGGGCAACCACCGTTCTTCGCCTTTAGCAGGATCATGGGCCACCACGCGTTGTCGAAAGCACCTGATATGTCAAGGAAGAGGCCCTGGACATATTTGGCCCGGCTCGCTGTTACAATGTCCTGAAGGGACCGCAAGGCTGTTAAAGTACTACGACTAGGGTGAGATATTGCGCGAGATGTTGGGTGCGCAGTAGATCATTACCCTCTCCAAGATCTTGCCTAGAACCGAAAGGAGCGTGATAGGGCGATACGCTTTAGGATCGGTCAGCGGCCTGTCATTGCCTTTCGGCAAGACGATAAGCCGACCGTCCTTCCACGTATCAGGAAATATGCCCTCCTCAACGCATTTGCCAAGAACACGCGTCAGCTCGGAGTCAGCTACGCGCCACACATGTTTAACCATGCGGGCGGTGATCCCATCGATACCGGGTGCCGTGTTGGGAAGGTCCCGAACTATAGAGTCCACCACATTTAGAGATGGCGGGGGCGCGTCGCGACCCGAGGGCGCGCAGGCCGCCAGTAGCCTCACCTGTCGGTGGTAGGCGCTGTCGGCGCCTGGGTCGTCGTCCGGGCAAAGTGCTCGGACTAGGACCCCCATGGCGGCCCGCGCGTCCCCAGCATATCCCTCCGAGAACTTCGTGCCATTGATAACGTTGGGGGGTGGTCTAAGCCGCCCACTGGCTGCTCGGTAAGCCAGACCCCAGGGGACTTGGTTACCGGTATTGGCAAGTTCCCGGAAGAACTCGCTCTGCGTCCTCGCCATCAACGCCCTGTAACTATTGCGGCACTCATTATGTTTCTTACGTGCAATCTCTTCAAAAACCCCAAATCCTCGCTTTCTCGCAGTCTGCCATGCCTTTCTTGCACGATTAGCCCTTTTACGCGTGGCCTCCAGTGCAGGAGACCACCATTCATATCCTTTAGCACGCTTACTGTTCCCGCATACTCCAAGACATTCATTCGCCGCACCTACAATAACGTCCGTAAACACCTTGCTTACTTCACCTGCAGTCATCCGACAGTCAATCGTCCCCACACGTTCGTGGACCACTGACTGGAAGCGTCCCCAGTCCACGCCGCGCTCGCGGAATCTCTTCGGCTCCTCCAGCAGTTCCGCCGGCGAGCCTGTTCTTCCTGTCCGTGTGCCACATAGATTAGCCGGTGGTCGCTGCAGCTGAGGTCTTCATGCAGGGTCCAGTCCTGGACCGGAGTGCTCCTGGTGGCCAGCGTGAGGTCGATGTTGGACTCCCCGTTGACCGTGGCGAAGGTAGGTGGTTGTCCCTCTTGGTTATGTATAATGAGTCCACGGCCAACGATGAAGTCCTCCATTTGCTGGCGTCGGTACGTCACATCCGGTCCTCTCCCGACGAAGTTTCTCGCCGCACAATGCCACATCGGCGAGTGGGCGTTTGCGTCAGCGCCTATCAGCACCCGGGGACACCGCAGGGAGTCCAGTACCAGATTTAGGTGTTGAAGATGTATGGCGATGTCGTCCGAGTACTGGAAGTAGGCGCTGACTAGATGAATCGACGACGACGATAACGCAGTGTCCTCCTGTCCACGCGGATCCAGATCTATGTGGCACACGGTGCAGTGGCTGTTACTTAAGTGGGTCAGCATGGCGCACGGAGTGTCATTCCGGAGGAGTAGTATTCCGCTCTTCGGTTGGGTGCTGCTGCCGTAGATCCAGGTTGGTCCAGCGGTGGAGGAGAGATGAGGCATGGGGTATGGTTCTTGGACAAGAAACACGTCCAGCCCCATCCCCCCCGCGATGGCGGGCAGCTCTGCTGAGGCCACCGCAGAACCCTGTAAGTTCACATGCCCGATCTTGAGCTGGTGATTGTTACTGGCCATAGTTAGTCATGGCCAGTGAGCGTTCCTCGGCGTATTTTCGGGCAGGGCAGTCCCGGCTGTTTGTATGGTGATCGCTGGCCCCCTTGCGGTTGAATTTTTTACATGTTGCGAATGCTTCCTGTTTGGCCTGACACTCCGCGGCCTTGTGTCTATCCTCTCCACAGCGTCCGCACGTCATGGCCTTGGCTCAGCAGTATTTCTCTGGGTGCCCGAACATTTGGCACCTACGGCAGCAAGTCACGTCGATAAAGTCGTTTACCTCAACGACGTCCCAGCCAATGTATACACGGCCGCGGGCGATGAGCAGCGAGCGAAGTGATGGCGAGCACTCACACATCCACATCTTCCTGGAGTTCCGGCGGTTCCTATTGAAGACAGGGCGTAGGTTCTTTTTTACTTCTTCTAGGGTGTGTGTGTCTCGCAGGTTTTGCTCATGGACTTGTAGGATCACTTCCTCTGCCTTGAGGCTTGCGTCGACTCCGGAGAACGAAATGACTGGCCACTTGACGCGCGGCTCCTCGACGCGAAGTGTGGCTGGGACGGCTGCGCGTAGGGCCTTGGCGTCCTTTTCGGAGGGCGTCTCTACGATGAGACCCGCTCCGCCAGTCTTTCTAACGCCGTGCACCCGGAATCCCAGTTCGGCGGGATCCACGCTGGCCCTGAGGATTTTCTTAGTCTCTTCGGCTGTCTTGATCTTGTCCCGTTGGTCTTCAGCTGGGTACACAGCCACTGCAGGACCCGGACGTGTTGGTAGTGGGACCGGCTCCGTATTCCTTCCCAACTTTATCGCGCCTGCATAGCTGACAGGAGCCGGTGCTTGCGGTGTAGGTTGTTGCTGCTGGTGGGGCTGCGTCTGCGCCGGCATCAGCCGAACGCGCTCTTCAGCGACTGCTGCTCGCTGTTCGGCAGCGGCGAGGCGGGCGACCAGGTGGGTGATGACCGACCCGACGGAGCTAACACACTGACCTATTATAGCAATCTCCTCCTTATTCAATTTAGATGTCTTCGACCGCACGGCCTCCATAATCCCGCCAGTGGAAGCGGTCGCCATGTCGACGAGCTCGGCGATGGTTGATGTCGTCGATAGCACGGGAGTGGTAGGTGACGCCAGAGTCGGCAAGGCTTCAGCGGCTGGCACTATTGGGGGAGCTTGCTTGCGCACCGTCCCCACCTTACGCCGGGTCTGTTCCGGCACCTCCCCCGGAGATGTTAACAGCCGCTTCCCGGAGGTAGCGGGGGGCGAGGTAGGACGAGGCACGGCGGGGGCGAGGGGGGACGAGGCGCAGGGCTGCTAATCGGGGTAGAAAACCGGTGTGGGTGCGTATGGGTGATGCGGTGGCGGGGGGCGAAGACTGCGGCGGCGCCCTCACCGTCGGACTCGCTGTCTGACCTTCGGCACCGGTCGGCGTCGTCCTCCTTCATGTTAAGTCAACCAACTTACTCAACTGTACTCAAAAAGTTAGGCACAAAAAAAACACGTCCGCCGACGGTATAGTTGTTGCTCACTCGTACTGTTAGTAATACACGAATGTGCACCTAACAGTACGGTGCGACGCACGGCCGTCGACGCACGGCAAAGAAAAACGACACGCTTACTGCGGGCCACTGAACAGTGGCCCTGGTGTAGGTCCTCTGCCACACACGCCGCGCGGATGGGTGGCGGCCGCAGGTTAAGGCACCGGGCCGCACACGCCACACGGATGGGTGTGCAGGTACGTTACTGCGCGCGCCGCGCGGATAGTCTCAGCGGGCGACGCGGTTAAGCAAACCAGTCGCACACGCCGCGTGGATGGGTGGCCACAGAGCTGTCACACTAGTGCACTTGTCACTGTGGTTCCAATCAAAACCGCCAGAGGCGTCCGTGTCGCGGGGGCGAAGCGTCACTGTCGCGGGGGGGTATAGCGTCACTAGCGCGGGGAGGTAAAAATTCCACCGAGCACATCGGAGCCAATCAACAAATCGATTTGTCCCGGTGTGTCAAATTTGGGATCTGCCAGTTCCAAACCCGTTGTCAAATTCACCACAGCAGCGGGTAGCTGTTTCTGTGGATGCATACCCAAAATATTCTTCAACACAATAGCCGAGGTATTAATCCTCGGGTGTGAAGATTCAACGGGGGCAAACAAAATCTTAACTTGCCCTTCAACAGTAGATACTACGTCAACTATTCTCCGTATACAATTCGGAAAAGAACCCATATTTAATTTAACCTGCCCTACCAAATAAGTGGAAACAATGCAACCCTGTGAACCTGTGTACAATATAGCACGGACAACAACAGAGGCCCCCGTGGGTCCCCAGACCCTAACAGCAACCGTTGGTAAGTGGAAACAATGCAACCCTGTGAACCTGTGTACAATATAGCACGGACAGCAACAGAGGCCACCGTGGGTCCCCAGACCCTAACAGCAACCGTTGGTAGGATAACGGTATCAATGGGGGAGGTTGGCGTTATAGGACAGGAGTCAATGACCTATTGTTGCCTGGGCAGCGACCGTTGACCAGGACCAGGCAAATCAAAACGAGAGTGCGGTTTGAAGTCCTCAAAGGCGCGGTGATTCGATCCGCGCGCCATCTGTGGGGGGTCGTAACGACGCACTCGCCCAAAACGAGGTGGGCGCGAGTCAAGGCGGGGACGCTCCGCCAAAGCAGTTACCAGAGCCTAAACGATATTAAACCGACACCTACATAACTAAGTATTTGTCTTTATTGTTTTATCAGGAACTTTTCTTTGGGATAATTAAAATAATTGCTAAATTCTTGATTTAACATATGACTGAAGTTACAACTAGACTAGGTAAATGAAGTAAATATGTAGCAAATATTGACGCAATACATTTCGGGAAACTCCGCATGCTTAACTTTAAACTAGGAGGTGACCAGCCAACCAAACGTCAGGATGGCTGGTCAAAAAAATATATTAATTTCTAAATATATATCCCATATAGCAATTATTTATTATATGTAGCAAATATAAGCAATTATGTAGCAATTTTCAAATCAACTCTCATATACCAACGCCACAGACAACCAGCCATTCTGACGCACATTAGTACTTCCCCGGTCGAGCTGCTCAGCAGCATTTCTCGATGTCCAACAGGCTTTCGATCGGGTTTGGAACAAAAGTCTATTGTGCAAAATAAAAAGGACCCTGCCCCATACGTTTTACCTTCTTTTGACATCATATTTAAAAGATAGAACCCTCCAAGTCAAACAACGCGGCGCCAGATCCCCTCCGCACACTTCCGACGCAGGAGCGCCTCAAGGCTCGGTCCTTGGCCCAGTGCTGTATAACATATTTACTCACGACCTACCGCAAGCTCCCAAACGTAATTATTGCGACGCCTGCGGATGACGCTGCATTTCTGACATCTAGTAGTGACCCAAATGAAGCCAGGAGACCCTTACAAATCCAACCAGACCAAACCTATAGCTGGTTGCAAAAATGGCGAATTAGAGTGAGTGCCCCCAAATCGCACCACATTACTTTCACGCCGCGAAAGAAACTATGCCCAACAGCAAATCCCGGTCAAATACCGCTACCTCAATCTACATGTGTGAAGCACCCGGGCCTCCACTTGGATCAACGTATGACCTGGAAGGAGCATGTAAAACAAACGGAACGAAGTCAACTTTCGTTTTAAAAACCTATTGTGGTTATTCCGTCTCAATGATGTCGGTCTATGCGACGATAACGGCATCGTCATCAAGTCAGAGAAAACCAAACTGCTAATAGCACACTATATATATATTTGCGACCATCAGTAGAACCAGTATTGTATACACACAACCATTCAAGTTTTCATAATTTATCAAACCGTCAATGTAAACCTATTGAAAAAGTAAACTGTTTTAAATACTTAGGCATGAAAACAGATGAACATTTTTCATGGTCCCATCATTTAGATTACCTAATACCTTTGTGACAAACAGAGTATTACTTGGAAAATTCTATCATTTAAGCTTTAAAGTACCTAAAGGAACATTGAAATCCTTATAAAAGTCACTCTAGGAGTCTATTCTCGGTTATGCTTTAGATTGCCATGGTCTTACATTCAAAACATATATAAATAAATTAGAATCAATCCTAACAGAGTTTCGTAAATTTCTTGTCAATAATAAAACTAGAAATCAGCATAAAAATGTCTACACAAAATTATTAAAATTTTGTAAAATACTACCAATTTCCCTAAAACATAAATACTTATTGGCTGTAAACATCCATGGCAGTCTTGAGCATAACTTGGAACAGTTACAAATAATCATAACACCCGATCGATGGCCTCTGGCAAATATATTGTACCAAGAGTGTTTAATTATTACGGTGGTGGAACTTTAAAAACTTTTGCCATATCCGCCAAATAATGTCCCAGTGGACATAAGAAACGAAAATAATGAAACTATATTTAAAAGGAGACTTAAGCAATATTACTTAGATAACTGCTAGAATTTAAGAGTGAAGTTAGCTATAACTAGTTATCGTAATTTTATCTATGTAAACGTTCTAATTTACTGTTCGGAGACTGGATCCCACAGTCAAACCGATGACACGGTTTTGTGGGACACTGCACTATTCCTGTACGAACGTGTGAATGACAAATAATTAAATAAATAACAAATATGCGACGTATCACGGTCGTTGCGACGAGAGTTATGCCGTCGGGAACTTGGTCGCCGACGACTCCGTTGCAAGTTGATTTCCTCTTCCAAGCGCCCGACTCCGTCTCGTTCTCTCTCCGACTCAGGATCCCCGTCCCGGATGCTCCGGCTGCAGACGCCGCGATGAGCAGGGCCACGGCTCCGATAGCGAGTGAGACCTCCACAGTCCACCTCGCTGCGCAGTCGACTCCCGCCCAGCTCCTTCGCCATCGCGTCCCGATCCACCGGGCTCCGGCATCTCCAGGCGTCGGCTTGGTCCATTCCCACCTCGCTCCATTTTCTTTAACTCAGAGACGAAAAGTTCGGTTTGAATTTGTATTTTTAAATAGACGTTATTTTTTTTTTTTTTAATCGTCTATCTCGAAAACGGTGCGCGCTAACGCAAAAATAATGAAAAATTCGTACCCCTTTATAAAACCCCGCAGCGTATTTCTTAGAATCCTTTTCTGACCTTAACATGACCTTGAACAGCCCAGCTCCTTCGCCATCGCGTCCTGATCCACCGGGTTCTGGCGTCTCCAGGTGTCGGCTTGGTCCATTTCCTTTAACTCAGAGACGAAAAGATCGGTTTGAATTTGTATTTTTAAATATACGGTAAATTTATTTTAAAAAAATCGTCTATCTCAGAAACGGTGCGTGTTAGCGCAAAAATAATGAAAAATTCATACCCCTTTATAAAACCCCGGAGCATATTTCTTAGAACCCTTTTCTGACCTTAACATGACCTTGACCCTGGACCTCCGAACCACAACCAATAATGATACACTTTATTTAATTATAAAAATAGACGGTCTTGGAGCTTCCTCCTCAAGACCATGGTTGCACCTTAATGTGACCTTGACCCTACGTTCACGGCACTAGCTAACCATAATCAAGTAGTATTCTTTTCGTAATTATCCGTTACATACATACACAGTCTCTCTTCTATATCCTCGAAGAGCTAGGCAGAGCTAGATATTGCTATACTCACGTTTGACCAGACCAAAGAAATCCCAACAATACATTGCCCGACCCGGGCATCGAACCCGGGATATGTCCCACGAGAAAATTTATGCCGCGAGACCAACGAGACAGTAATAATCCGTTAGACAATTATTACACTATGAAGAGGGTAAATTTGTTAGCGTTCAACCAATATTTAAAATATTAGGCTGCACGTACAACGAACATTGTACGCTGGTAACTAGTTTTCCATTCCAATAAAAAGTTCAAAACTAGGACGAATACAAAAGCCCCGCACACGTAACATCATAATTTTAACTAAAACGAATATAAATTAATGTGAGCATGTACTTACCACTTCTGATTTGTAGTAAAACTCCAGTTATATTAGCATATAGTTTATACATTTATGTTTTAGAATATATTTTTACACTGTACAGATATTATAATATTTCCTGAGAGCCACCGTCCGTTCGGTACCGTCGCCAGGAATAGAATGCCCGCTCTCGCCAACCGCCATTTTGAATTATTTCGATAGTGATGTGACTCGGACGAGTCAATCGACTACAAATTATTAAATTCCAATCGATATTAATTTAAATAAAAATGGGGACTTTACAACAGTATATTATTCTAGCCTATCTTACATTCTTTAATATCTCACAAACGATCAAACTACCCACAATATCAATAAGATAATGATTACACCATCTTACTTTGTTTCCTAGATGATTAAACAAAAGAACAAGCAACACAGAATATTGAAACACAGTGGCAGTTAAATAGTCAGAACCATATCGTACCTGAGCAGTCGTCGAAGGAGAATAGAACGAGCTAGCAGAGCCTGTCGACTTATATAGCCAGCTTACACCTTATTTACACGTTTGACAGTTTAACTGTCAAACGTCATGTCAGTGTCATTTAACTGCCACTATCCTCTTACATATGTATAAATACTTACTTGGATATCAGTAATTTCAGCCCACAGCCTAAATATCATTTAGGCTGTGGGTATTCGCTCGCCGCGCTTATACGAGCTTAGAAGCGCGTCAACACCCGTACGAGTTGCGCGTGTGCCAGTAGGCGCGCCTTTACACGCTTACATGCATTGCCAAAAACGAGCTTATACACGCGTATAAAACAATAGTAACCACTCTAATAACTAAATGTGGGTAAACGGTAACGATAAAAATAAATATTCCTTTTTAATTTATTTATTCCCAAGGTGGTCTGGGTCTACACATTTTGACATGCACAATTCCAAATAAAAAAGCCAGACAATTGTTGACATTGACGTATTAATTCTGTATGAGTTAAAAACTCATATATATAAATTGTCATGAAACCTTTTAGCTATTATTATCAAATACTAATTTTATGTTAGAACGACTATTACAACGTATTACGTAACTCTGTTTTAGTTCTATAATCATCATTTTAACCATTTAATATTAAGTAATGACCGAGATAAGAGAAATACTAACACATAATAATATGTAATTTCCTAAATACATAACGTCACGCCTTTTATCCCCGAAGGGGTAGGCAGAGGTGTATTTCTACACCCACCCTTCGCCAGATATACTTTAGTCCCACGTTATAAGGGGCGAGCCTATTGCCGTACCGGGCACATTTCCAGACTCCGTGCTGCTACTGAGAATTTCGTGACAGAAAAACCCAATAACACTGCCCGACCCAGGAATCGAACCCGGGACCTCCCGATCCCACGCGCACATTTATGCCGCGAGACCAACGAGGCAGTCGTATAGGGTTTGATGTCGAGTTTTCCGTCTCTACGCAAAGATGGTATTTGCATCGTGTTATCCCTTAGTCGCCTCTTACGACACCCACGGGAAGATAGGGGGTGGTGACACTTGTATTCTATGCCGTCAACCACACGGCCTGTCAACCTGTCCTAAATATATAATTTATTTATGTTTCTAATATATTTTAAATACTTCATACATCATATTGTTTTAGGCATTTGTCTTAAAATATATTCGTGGATTAAAAATAAAATTTAGTGATTAATGGTCTGCCTTCTCCGTAACATAAATAATTGACTGCTGCGGACCTCGGAATGATAAACCTGTCGCAATAGAAACCTCGCAATTTGGGTTTATTATATTCTAACACTATAATAAGAGACATGGGTGCATAGGGTTCCCACCTAGAACTTAGGGTCCCAAGCCAACCTCACCTACAAGTGGTGCACCTGCCGTCAATGGACGAGGCTCTGGCAAACAAAATATCCATAATATAAGCGGCAATAGCCTCGCCACCTATTACGTGGGATCAAAACACTGGCGAAAAGTGGGCGTTTAATATGCCTGTACCTACCCCTTCGGGAAAACAGGCATGAGTCTATGTATTTATGTATGTCTGTAATAAGAGACATAAAAAACTAGCATAATCGGTATTTACCTAAAAGTTATATAATAGTACTGGTAGAGAATAAGTCATGTATACTTTGCTCAAAATATTTCAATTTATCACAAAGTTACTTTGTTCTATTTTAAGCTGCCAGCTACGCAACACAATTACATCTAATGCTATTTTGATTGATTGGCAGAATAATAACTAAGTTTTAAAACAAAACAAACCACTTGAGACGGACAGAAAATCCAATATCAAACAAAAATTTGTATATATGTATATCTGAGCACCCTTATACTTCGCAATCATTTTCAAGAGCTTTCAGTAATTTAAAAGGCGAATTCTTTGATCATCTTACCAATGATGCTTAGAAGTGATTTCAAGTATTTTTACCAATGGTACTTACAAGCCTTAGCCATGTTTGTGTTTGGTAATTAAGGAAACCTTTACACTTGAGAGAGTTGTATGAAATTTGTGTACCACATGGGTAGGGACACTTACACACATAACTAATGAAAACAAGGACCTAATAATATAAAACAACCCCAACATTTTTAAAATGCAAGAATTTTACCAACAAAATGTCAAATTATATAAAGCCATCTTAATAATATCATACTTATTAAAAACTTATTACGACAAGTGTTGCCCTAATTTTAATGCTAGTAGTAAATGATGCTATATTTTCGCACCGTACGCTGTTGGCTGACTCCCCCCAAAAACTAACGAATAAGCAGTTTTAAAAGTTCGAAGGATTGCAGCGTACATATATTATTATTGATGTGCTCAAAGTGCTGTAATAACAAATCCTCTTGCCAAATACAATAAAACGGACGTTACGCCATATACTTCTACCTACTTGTCTGTACAAGCTGCGTTCCTTGCATATTGGATTTCTGAAAGCACTTTCTTTGCAAATCTATACCATCCACATTGTCTCTACACTGAGAGGTATCTCACATATGTACATAATATTCCCACAAATAAATTATTCATAAAATAAAGATGTACATCATAACTGGAAGCTCGCTGAAAGCGTATTTCAGAGGACTCTCTGTAAACACTACCCTTGGACGGAGGTAAATGTTCCATGAAATTACCTCAGCAAAATGCTGCAATGATATTCGTTTTCCACTGGCCAATTCCAACGTTATCCACTAAAGCAGATCTTTGCTATTGTATAACTAGATAATAGCAATACATGACTTTGACTTCGTTGAATTTAGTTTATCCTACTAGTGAGCATTGGAATTGTATCTCGAGACATGTAACCTACATGTCTGTAGCTAATTATGTGCTCGTGGTATGTTCAAATACGTAAAATTATCTCTAGAATACTATGCATACATCTGTAATTACACAAAATCCTTGCGTGACTAACTGACTAACAGACAAGCGTGTATGTTTTTTGGGAACCGTAAGGGTGCACTCAGAAAGGGTTTTTAGAAATTCCTACGGGATCGGGCAGAAAGAATTCAATTTAAATAAATAAATGTGCGGGCATCTTCTAGTAGATTTAAGTGCGAAAGTGTGTTTTTTGTTCTTCTTTCATGTGGCAAGTGTGGAGTGATGGTTTCATTTTTATGTGTGGAGATATTTAACTCGGTCGAAAACAAGGGTGCCTATATTGGCGATATGGCATCTTACATACATACATTTTTGGTGACGGCTATAATACTACTGATGATGATAATACTACTGACATGGACGAAAAATTGGATGCAGTATACCAGATGATGGATGATAGAAAGATTGATGTTCTGTGGGTGAATAAAACGAAAAAGAAAGAATGTGACACTACCAAGCATGGCAACTACACGGCGTATTGGTCCGGAGTAGATAGTACCACCAGAGCCTGCAAGGGAGTTGGTTTAGTACTGTCTGCGCGAATGAATGAGTGCGTAAAAGAGTTTGAATGTGTAAATGCAAGGCTACTATGGATGAGAATGAAAGTAGGACTTACTCGTCTTCTTATTGTAGGGGTTTACGCCCCGGTAAATATAGTAACGGGTATGTCACAACAAGAAAAAGGCAAAAGGCAGGAGTTTTGGGAGAGTTTAAGAGAGATTCTGAGGACCTGTAAGAATAATGAAAGATTGATTTTGTTAGGTGATTTCAATGGATGGGTGGGAGTAAAGTGAGATGGATTTGAAAGGGTTTTAGGTGGATTCGGTGATAAGAGTGTAAACGAAAATGGAAAAGAACTGCTTCAGGTTTGTTTCGAGTGGAGCCTTTGTGTGACAAACACCATGTTTGATCACAAAAGGATACATTTGTATACACGTGAGGTGAAAAATGTTAGGAGAAGTATGATTGATTTTGTAATAGTAGATGAACGCCTGAGAAATAATGTGTTGGATACGAGAGTGTTTCGAGGGATCGGCATCCATACAGACCACTTTTTGGTGTTAAGCCAGATAAGTGGGCTCTTCAGAGGATGGCGACACCGAGAAAATAATCAAGAGAGGGTCTTGGAAAGAATAAAAGTAGAAAATCTGCAAAAGAAAGATGTGAAAGATGAGTATAAATGAAGATTGATAGCAAGATTTGAGAAGTTCGATGGCATAAATGATATGGAAGAATTATGGCATTCCTTTAAAAAAGATGTAGTATGTGTAGCGTCTGAAGTATGTGGTGTGATCAAGAGAAGGAAACTACGAAAGGTTAAGAATACATGGTGGGACAAGGATGTACAATCAGCAGTATCAGAGAAGAAGAAAGCGTGGTTAGATTGGTTGGCTGCCAGAGCAAATGAAAGAATGGGAAAGGCAACGAGTGATGACATAGATGAAGCAAGAAAGGAGTTTGTTAGGTGTAAAAGAATAGTGAAAGAAATGGTTAAAAGGAAAAAAGCGGAAAAGAAAGATGAGTTTGATAGTAGATTATCTGACGACTTTCGGAGAAACATTAAGTTTTTCTGGAAATCCGTTCGTGCAGTTCAAGGAAAAACTCAATTCTCAGAATACACAGTAATCAGAGACAAGAATGGAAAGATACTGAATGGTGAATCGTGTGTGCTGAAGAGATGGAAAGAGTATTTTGAAGGATTATTTGAAAGAACGACGACAGAGACATCAACAGGTGAAATGAATGGTAATGATAGCAATGATGAAAGTGATATTGGCGTGGATGAGATTTTGAAGGCACTGGCCAGTATGAAATTAGGTAAGGCTGCAGGGTATGATAGGATTACAGTCGAAATGCTGAAGGCTGGACAGGGCATCATAGTTAGTCAGCTGCAGCGTTTATTTCACTTGTGCTGGAGCACCGGCCGAGTACCTGATGACTGGGCCACAGCAGTAGTTGTGCCTCTTTATAAAGGAAAAGGCTCGCAACAAGACTGCAAAAACTATAGAAGCATTAGCCTTCTCAGCATTGTTGGCAAATTGTATGCGAAGGTACTGATTGAAAGAGTTGTGAAAGTAACCGACAAGAAAATATGGGATGTACAAGCGGGATTCCGAAAGGGTATGGGGTGTACAGATCAAGTCTTTTCTTTGCGATGCATAGCCGGGAAATTTTTGACCAAAGGTCAAAAAGTCTACTGCGCATTCGTGGATTTGGAAAAGGTTTATGATAAAGTGGTGAGGAATGAAATGTGGTCGGTACTGTCGATGTATGGGGTGAACAGCAGCCTCATTCGAGCTCTGAAATCCCTTTATGAGGATTCTAGAGCTTGTGTGAGGATAAACGGGGCATACACTGATTGGTTTACCATCAACACAGGTGTTAGACAGGGATGTGTAGCTTCACCGTGGCTGTTTAACCTCTTCATGGACAGTTGTTTGCAAGATTTGAAACATAGTGATTGTGGATTAAGGATGAATGAGTTACTTGTCAAATGCCTCCTTTATGCTGATGATCAGGTTATTCTTGGGTCTTCAGCGGAGGAGTTGCAGGAGATGGTAACAATCATGCATGGTGCTTTAGAGAGGAAAGGAATGAAAGTGAATGTAAGTAAAACGAAAGTTTTGGTTTTTGAAAAGGAGGAATGCGTTAGAAAGAAAGAAAGAAAAGAAAGAAAAATAATTTTATTTCGGCCACACACACACACACACACACACAATCAGTAAACAGTAAGAAGAAAAGCAAAAAATAACTTAACATAAACTTAAAATAACTTAAAAGAAACTTAAACTTAAACACATACATAATACTACTGATGGATTACTTATTTTTAGCGTGATGAGCACGATTATTTGTTTTATTCGGTCGGTCATGGTCAGTATACCAATAGATTGTTTCTTACTGCTGGTTCGTATATCGTTGTCGTCATGCTCACTAAAATGTCATTTCTTGTGGTGGCGTCGTGTGTCGGGTCATCCCTGTCCCTCTAATATGGCGAGAGGGATGTTGGCTGGCACATTCGTCATACTCGTGAACGGGTGCTACTTGCGATGACTGGTCGATGACGGTCTTGCGGGCTGGTATTAGATTTTAATATTTAACTGCATCATTTCCTCCTGTTTCCTCCTGTTTCACCATGTCTAGTCTATTCTGAGGAGGCTAACCAAAAGTATTATGCTTGAGTATTATTATGTACAGTAAATATATACAAGTGATATAGAAGGTGTAACAGTTGCAGCACCTTACAAAATGTAAATTGTGTATTATGCAAAACCTGGCGATGAAAAAGAGTGACCGTGAGTTTTATTGCCCGTCTTTCTCATGGTTCTACCTATTGCTTTGCGAACGTGGCAGTAAATGTAAATGTGAATTTGAGTATAAGTAATTATTTTATAAATTTATTATTTTGACGTTCATAAGCGTCACATTGTGACCCAAATGAATAAAGGATTTTGAATTTGAATTTATTTATAGGTGTTATTTATCTCTAATCAATAGTATTTATTTATAATTTTGAATTATGAAATTTTGCAGTCACAACACCACATACGTATACACACATATGCACATACGCCATTACACACATATGCACATAACAATACATACGCCATTTTTGATGCGCAATGCCATAGCATAGCCATAGATTAAGCGTCAGTGTTATACTTAATTGACACTAATGACATTGCTTCGTCCAGAAACTGGACAGAAGCAAATAGAGTTTGTTCATTTATGTTAGCAGTTATTGCAATTAAATATTTAAGATTTTTCTATTTTTTCAGTTTATAAGTTTTAAGTTTAATTTTGTATTTTTTTTTTATTCTTTGTGATTCCGTGACGCCATCCAATGGACCTGCCCGAATACCAGCGCTGCGGCAAAGTTTGTCGCAGCATAAGCTGAGGCAGGCTCAAATTTTGGCCTCACTAATGCTGTTCCTTCTAATTTGTTATTAGACTTTATTATTATTTTATTTTGATTGTGTTTTCTGTCATTTATTGTTGTGGCACAAATAAACATTCTTTTCTTTTTTCTTTTTCTTCTTCTATAACATGATAGGTTCATTTATAAGTTTTAAGCTTGCCATAAAATAAGATGATCTTTAGTTGCGATCAGATGTCCAAGTTGTCCACTTCTTTCCCCCGTGGGATTTCCACCTTGTCCTGGTTGGTGGGCTCAGTAACCGTGACTTGAACACCAGCGGTGAAGCTAAGAGAGATCCCGGGAGTGGACACTCCGCGTGGGCTTGGAGGGGCCGGCATAGGATGCCTTCAAAGGTGCGGGGTGCGGGGGACAGTTCTGTCTGTACCTCTCAATCGGGTGTATTCGCGGGAGGAGGGGTGTGTCGGTGTTGCGTTGCCGCGTGCTCTATCTCCTGCGACCTAATGGGGGCACACCATTGTTGCGTCGCGGTGGGGCCGCAGAGGAAGAAGAGATGCGGTGTTGCCATGTTGCCGTCCTCCCTATCCTTTGCGGCCGTTGGGTGTTTTAGCGACGGAGCCCAACACCTTCATCCGCCGCCAAGAGGGTTTTGTTCGGGGCCCGCCTGACCATCAGGCGGGCCCGTAGGGGGGTAGCGACGAATGCTTCTGCGATACCCGACTCTCCAAAACACGGTTAAATGAGGAACACGGGTTGGTTTTTAGTCAGTAAGAGTCTGACAGTCCATGAGGATTTAACCCAACCCGACACCAATAAAATAAATAAATAAAAAGTTGTCCCGTTCTTTAACAAATAAGTGAAAATTGTAAATATGCACATAGCGACCCCACTAAGTTGAAGGTTTCACTTTTTACCATAAAAATTGTTTCATAACTTCTATCAAAGTCTATAATGATATTCCGCGCCCAATCCGAGAACTACGTACCTCTTGCCCAATTTAAAAATCGATTGAAGCATTACTTAAAATGTAAATTTAATTACATTTTAAGTTATTATACTTTTAAAAAGTAACAATAAATTATAGTGCTCGGCCACAGTGGAAGGCGGGCGCGGGTGCGGGCGCGACGCGGGAAACTCAAACATATGGAGCTCTATAGAAGTGTCCGTAGTGGGCGAGCGGCGCGGCAAGCGGTGTAGTGCGGGGAGCACGCGGGCAACTCAAACCATAGAATTTTTATACAAGTGTCCGTAGTGAAAGCGCGGGCGGCAAGCGGGAAACAATGCGGAGCGTGCGGATCTCAAACTTTTATGAGCAATAATATTATGAGTAATTATGAAATCAAGTGCGAGTCGAACTCGCTCATCAAGGTTAACGTAGTAGATGGATTTATTTAACATAAGCATAACGTAGCCCCCTAGCCAAATATCACTATCAATTTTTGGCCAGCAATAATAACTTTGGTTTCCGTAGTGTTTGTGTATCGATATTGTTTATTGATATTGAGCACCAAGGGTTTTGGGAAGCAAAATTTAAATTTAAAAATCTCCATAGGCACCCCGCTAGTATAGGAGAGATATTTTTTTTTGTATATAAATCATAAAGCGATGCACAGCATACATCTACTTACCAATTTTGAAATTTGTAGTCTTAATAGTTTCGGCATAAAGTGGATGTGACATAGAAACGGATGCATAGACAGACATGGCGAATCTATAAGGGGTTCAGTTTTAAGCCTCCTAGCCTTTGGCTAGGGAACCCTAAAGATAGGTTACTTAAATATTGTCAGTCAATCTTCAGAAATACTCTACTAATATTGTAAATGTTAAAGTGTTTATAGATATATATGCGGTATATATAATGGTAGATAATGTCATGGATACTGACCGAATTACTTTGTACCTACTCTATAGAATTTCTGAACTCTTTAGACTAATCAGGAGTCTCACACAACTTGAGACTGAAAGTAAATTAATGTTACCCCGACTTCAACGCGGGCGAAGCCGCGGGCAAAAGCTAGTATTATATATAAAATGATGAACTTAAAATGCAAAGCATCTATATAAATTCTAATTGGTTTTATTTATTTACATTAACACATATCTCTTTGTAACCCTTCCAGTCGTTCCTGAATTTACTAGAATTTGCCAATTTTTATTCAAAATATTATTTTTATTTTTAATATTTGCCAAATATTTATAAAGATTTTCCAAATATCATAAAAAACAAAATTATTATAACAGTTATAAATGTGATTTGAACCCACGCCCTCAGACCGTGAGGCGGTTGTATTGTCCGCACGGCTACAGCCTTGTTATAAGTTAGTTGCGAATTTGATGAATTGACATAGTGTTACTATGGTGAGTGATAACGTCATCTAACTGAAAACTCATATTAATCTAGCCGCGATCCTAAATTTGACAAACATTTTACACCGCACCCGCAAACGCGCCACTACGGACACATGAAGACGCGCGCGGCGCAGCGCGCGGCCCGCGCGCGGGCTGCCCGCGCTACTATGGCCAAGCACTTAGAGTCAATAAATGACTCATCATAATTTTCGCATGCCTACTGAGGGCGAGCTATGTTAAGGACAAATAATAATGTAACACCTTTGTAACCAGATATCTGCGAATAAAGATTTCATTACATTTCATTAAGATATTATAATACTATTTAAATCAAGGTGTGCAACAATTATCTTGTTCATCTGGTGACGGATTAAGAATACAAGAATTTACTACCCCGTTGCATTGCATGGGTATACTAAGGAAAAAAATAACAAGCAAATAGAATCACCGCGTAGAGATGGAAAACTCGATATTAAACCCTGTACGAACTCGCCTGGCCAGCGTGGTTATAGTACCTATGTCAAATCCTCTTATTGACTCACAGTGCTACTGGGAGGTAAACTAGGAGAATTTAGTTCCAGCAGCGGACTGTAAAAACTGTAAAAGATGCAATACCTAATATCGTAATAATCCTATCGTTATCCCGGCTGTCGTACATGACCTTTACTTTAAAGTCTGGGTAGCACTTGAGTAGGTATATAATGAACTATCAGTAATAGGTACATAATAACCTACTATAAGAATGTATTTTTTCTTTTTTTATACCACCAGTATCACCGGCATTGGCGCTAGTAGAATATATTTTAAATAGAGTGAATAGTGCGTATGTTATGATTTAAATACAGCTATCAATGATTTCCAAAGCCCATGGTACGAATTTACGGACAGTTAAAATCAAACAATAGTAGGTATGTTAATACCAGCTATTAAGTGTAATTTATCTTTAAACGCTTCGATCAAGAACATACATGACATATCGCATCGTAGTCAGGGTTCCATTGAATGTTAATGTATAGATTTTTTCTATAAGAACAAACAATGAAATAGGTATACTTAAGATATCAATCTTGTAACGTAATACTACACGTATTGCGTTATAATATCTCGCAGGCGCTTAACGCCAGCTTAGCCGCAGAGCGTTCGCAATATTACCAAATATGGTCATTTTCACTAGCCAAAGGCAGTTGTGAGTCATAGGTTTATGCCTATATAAGATGGGTGCGCGTTGTAGAATGGTCACTTTCCCTAGACATCGGAATGCTGCCGCTACACCTCGTGATTATTCTGCATTCTACTTCTTATCTACTGTCCCGCTAGGGGTAAGCATATTCTAGTCGTCTGTGTGCCTGTATGTTCTGTCTGTAGTATCTGTGTCTCCTAAGCATAACAGCCAATCTAGGGACAGCCTGTTCCTTACCGGTTGTTGTGTATTTTCTATGCTATTTCCAGTTCTCTCTACGGGCTGACGTTCTCTCTACGGGCTGACGTTCTCCCAACGAGCTGTCTTCACCCTACGTGCTACAAGCCACGAGCTGCTGGCGCCGTGCCGCTACTAGCCGGCCGCCACCCAAGCCTCCGTTCCTGCCTACGAGCTCCTACAGCCAGGCCACGGACGCCTGAGCCTAACCGCTCGGCCCACATCGGCTGCACCGCCTGAGACTCCGCTCAGCCTGATCCTCGACCACCGGGCTGCCTGCGCAGCGCACCTTGGCCAGCTCATCGGCGACCCTACAAGCAGCTACTCTGCGAGCGTCGGAGAGCAGCAGGAGTCTACACTCCAGCCCTCAGGCCAGTGCTTACCTAGTTCGGTCATACTGTATGTAAGCGGTAGTAAGACATAATAAAGAACCTGTTCAGCCTAGCAGTGTTTCACTTGAACCCCGACATCCTACCTGAGATCCTCCGTCTCAGTGGCGCCCAACTCTATTTGTCTCACTTCCAATTACTGCAGTTGTTCTTGTTTAGGAGGTCGGTCTTTGTAAACGAGGAGGTGCAGACATCAGCGAACCGGTACGTACTATCTAACTTGTGTGTATCTGTGTATTGCTGTCTATATTTGATTTGTATAACTATTATGTGTTCTCCTACTATTGTCTAACTTAAATTTCAACTTCCGATTCTCTACGTAACAGTTCGCAATTTGAAATAACCGTTTTTTATTTTTGCAAGTCACTTATCTATTGTCTACATTTTTACACCGAATCGTCGTAGTTTCTTTGTAAAGCAAAATTATTGCACACAGAGGGCTGTAATATACTTACGTTTCTTTCTTATCTATCTATCAAACATTTCATTTCATCATGAGCACTAACCCTATTAAGAACTTCCTACTTAATAAAAATGCATTGGCCTACGAGGTCGCTATTTGCGGAGAGGAGCTGGCTACCTCTGTTCTAGGTTTACGGAAGCAGCTACCTAAACTACTCGAGCTGATTCCGAATGACGAAATCCTAGAGTCAGGCCTAGACATAGCAGACAACTTCAAGGGAGCTAGCCTGTCAGTTGCCGATTTAGATTCGCGAATCTCTTCCCTTAAAGATCTATACGACCACAACTTGGCGAAGCGAACTACGGCTTTGCACAACCAGGTCTACCACAGATTGGGCAGATTAGACAAATCCGAACCTAAATATGGCAAGAAAATATCCGACCTGACTGAACGCTTCCGGATGCTGTCGGCAGAACTAATCTAAGATAGACCACTCGAATGTTCCGTCGGCGGAAGTCGGAGTCACGATGACTCGGACTTCCAGCGTCGACCCCGGTAACTGTCCACTGTGAGCATTAATTGAGGGTTGGCGAACTATCGAAACTCAAATTCGACGGAACAGGCTGCGTTCGCGAATTTGTACAACGCGTGACGGAATTTAGGACGGTTAGAAATCTACCTGCCAATAGATTATTCGATTACGCGTCCTAATTTTTTACAGGTAATGCGTTACACTGGTTTCGCGGTGTTAAAAATTCAATTTCTACATGGGACGAACTAGCTAGTAAAGTCACAGCTGATTTTACACCGTACGACTATCATTATAAACTTTTAGCCGAGATTCGTTATCGTACTCAAGGGCAAACTGAGGGTATAATCATCTATTTATCAATTATGTTCCAACTTTTTGCGCGATTGTCACCGAACACGGTACTAACCGAACATGAAAAACTAAATATATTGCTTCACAATATTAGACCGTGTCATTCTACTGTACTAGCTTCATGTACTACGGCTATAGACACTATAGACACTCTAAAAATACTGTGTCTAAACTATGAGAGGTTCCAGTGTTTAAGTGCACAATTTCACGAACCTAGTTACCCTACGTCTAACACAGTAGCATCTGATTTAGCTTACATAAATAGAAAGGACACGCACGGTCACTTTAATATTTCACAGTACTATAAACCGTCTAAACTAAAAAACTACGCTTCCGTCGCATCTATAAATGTCGAACCGAACGGTACACCTGTGCCTAACCTACAACACTATAATGTCAACATGATATCTAAATCAGCTGTTCCTACAAAAATAACTAATAAGAGGTCTGTTTTCTGTCCGCGATGCCGTTCAACTGATCACTCGCTAGGGACGTGCAAGCGTGAACGTTATCTTTTTATTATATATGTTTTAAGTGTTGCCTTAGGGATGTCACGTTCGTAAATTGTCCTAACTGTAAAAATAAATCTTTTACAAAAAACTAATTTACTCGGATCGTAGTTCGTCAAATAAGATGACAAACCCTACCATTTGTACATCTTTTAAACCTAAGTATTTTGACAAAGAAGACTGGAAAAATTGGCTGAACACTCTAAAAGTGTATTTTTCTAGTTATTCTGTGGCTGCGATCCGTGATCAAAAACCTAATACTGATTTTCGACCCTACGTTAATGTAACCATTAAGAATCTACCCCTTACTGGGTTACTTGACTCAGGTTCTGCCGTGACTATATTGGGCAATAATTCTCATATAGAAATTATTTCTAAAACGAATCTCCCTTTGAATAAGTGTGACAACCCTACTATATTTTTTCGATCGGCGGGTGGTCATCGTTTGACACCGATCGGCTATATCAACCTACCCACCACTTTTGAAAATAAAACTTATAACTTAAAAGCGTACGTAATTCCAGAAGTTACTAGTTCGTTAATTTTAGGTATTGACTTCTGGAAAAGATTTAAATTGTTACCAAATTATATTTACTCTGTCTTTTTAGCTAATAATGACCCTTGTAGTAATTCCTTACCTAATAAATCTAATGCTGCCTTATAATCCTACAATGAGCTTAATGACTACCAAAAACGTTTAGCGGATAAGATGATTAAGCAATTCGATTGTATATCTTCCGAGAAGAAAGGCCTTGGACGTACCCATTTAGTCGAGCATCGTATTGATACAGGTGACTCACCGCCAATACGTCAGCGATACTATCGTCTGCCGCCAGAAAAATTGCGTGTTATTATTGAGGAACTAGACGAGATGCTTAAACTCGGAATCTTAGAACCGTGTGAAAGCCCATGGTCTTCGCCTTTCCTATTAACGCCTAAGAAAGATGGTAAATTAAGGTTTTGTTTAGACAGCCGAAAACTAAACTCGGTTACACGTAAGGATGCGAACAAACTACCGTATGTTTCCGAAATCCTAGATAACCTAAAAATTGCTAGATTCCTAAGTAATATTGATCTATCTAAATCTTTTTGGCAGACGCCTATTCGGAGTAGCGATCGGGACAAGACCGCGTTTTACGTACCTACCCGCGGAACATTCCGATTTGTTACTATGCCGTTCAGCTTAACTAATGCGCCGGCTACGCAACAAAGATTGGTCGATCAATTATTTACAAATAGTCCAGAGTTCGAAAACGCGGTGTTCGTGTTCTTAGACGATATTTGTATTATAGGAAAAGATTTTGAACATCACATTCAGCTGTTATCTAAAGTATACGCGAAACTAAAATCAGCTAACTTAACTATTAATTTAGAAAAGTCACATTTCTTTAGAAATGAATTAAAATACTTGGGTTACGTAGTCAATTCTAAAGGACTTCACGTAGATGCTAGTAAGGTGGAAGCAATAATGAACTATCCTGTACCTACAAATAAAAAGGATGTAAAACGGTTTTTGGGTACCGCGTCTTGGTACCGTAGATTTATACCTAATTTTAGTTCAATTGCAGGGCCTCTAAATAAACTTACTTCTATCAGTAAAAAGGCTGCTCCTTTTGTGTGGTCGGAGGAAACTAACAACTCATTTATTAAACTCAAACACCTGTTATCTACCTCGCCTATTCTTTCTTGTCCGGACTATAACAAACCGTTCGAAGTGCACACGGATGCTAGCGACTATGGCGTAGGGGCTTTACTCACACAAACTACTGACGGTGTGGAGTATCCTATAGCTTATATGAGCAAATCCTTGTCTGTACAGGAACGTAATTATAGTATTACGGAACGGGAGGCGCTAGCTGTTTTAGTCGCGATAGAACATTGGCGATGTTATTTAGATAACGGTTTGAAATTCACTGTCTACACAGATCACTCAGTCTTAAAATGGTTTTTAAATTTAAGTAACCCTACGGGTCGCTTAGCGAGATGGGGGGTGCGTCTGTCTTCTTTTAATTTTGATGTGAAACATCGCCGCAGCGCGGATAACGTCATACCCGACGCACTATCACGGGCAAGTGCCGTGTCGGCTATTGATACTAACACTGATAATGATACTACCGTAACCTCGGATCAGTGGTATAGTACTATCTAAAATGGCTGTAAAAACTCACCTACATCTTTTCCTAACTATTCCATCAAAAATGATAAGTTATATCGATATATGATATCGAACTGTGCACTGCGGAAAGAATTCGAATGGAAAGAGCTTCTACCTAACTCGGATAGATCTACAGCTATTAAAGAAAACCATTGGGAACTCGCTGCGGGTCATCTAGGTATTTTTAAAACGTATAAACGTTTAGCGCAGCGTTATTATTGGCTCGGTATGCACGCTGCCGTTGTTAAATTTATATCTTCATGTGATACTTGTGTCGCACATAAACACCAAAACCATGCTACTTTAGGTGTTATGGGACGACCAAAGGTGTGCTCTAGTCCCTTCCAAACAATTAGTATCGACCTTGCTGAACCCCTACCCTCAACTAGAAAACAAAATAGCTATATTTTTGTTGTTACTTGTTGCTTCAGTAAATATTGTCTTTTCTTTCCCATCAAGCGGGCTACCGTCGAGATTATAACTAACATTCTCGAGGAAAAAGTTTTCTTAATACATTAAGTTATTCTAGACAATGGTAAACAATTTGTAAGTGCAACTCTAAAGTCTATAATTAGAAAATATAAAATACCTAACTTGCACTTTACACCGAAATACACTCCGCTCGTAAATTCTGTTGAGAGATACAATAAAACCATCGTGACTACTATATCTTCGTTTATCCAAAATGACCATAGAATACGGGATACTTTAATTCCCAAAATTCAATTCGCGCTAAATACTGCAGTTAATGAGGTAACTGGTTATACTCCGAGTTTATTTGTGTACGGCAGAGAACTAGTAACTTGCGGTTCACACTATATTGATGCCGAGTCAGATGATGTTATTTATATACCTAGGGATTCTTATGCTGAAAATATAGGCTGTCTTTCAATTATTTTCGATAAGGTCCAGTCTCTTTTAATCCAAGCTCACGCTAGAAACTCACACACATACAACTTACGTCGTAAACCGGCTGAGTTTAACATAGGTGATACCGTATGGAAAAGAACCTTCTATTTAAGTGATAAGGACAAATCATTTAGCAAAAAACTAGCTCCTAAGTTTACCAAGTGTACTATTATTGCTAAAAAGTCACCACTAGTATACGAATTAGCGGATTCGTCGGGTAAAACTATCGGCAGTTGGCACATTAAAGATTTAAAACTAATTAACTACACTGATTCCTAACCTAAATAGATTCTTTCATTGTACCTACCTGCAGTTTGAGTTTCATAGTCACTATCTACTTAGCACTGTCTACAGAAGTTCGGAGGACTTAGTTAGATGGATTTTTCTTGTCTAGACACGAAAAATCCTGCTGTACAGAGCGGGGTATTGTAACGTAATACTACACGTATTGCGTTATAATATCTCGCAGGCGCTTAACGCCAGCTTAGCCGCAGAGCGTTCGCAATATTACCAAATATGGTCATGTTCACTAGCCAAAGGCAGTTGTGAGTCATAGGTTTATGCCTATATAAGATGGGTGCGTGTTGTAGAATGGTCACTTTCCCTAGACATCGGCATGCTGCCGCTACACCTCGTGATTATTCTACATTCTACTTCCTATCTACTGCCCCGCTAGGGGTAAGCATATTCTAGTCGTCTGTGTGTCTATATGTTCTGTCTGTAGTATCTGTGTCTCCTAAGCATATCAGCCGATCTAGGGACAGCCTGTTCCTGACCGGTTGTTGTGTATTCTCTATGCTGTTTCCAGTTCTCTCTACGGGCTGACGTTCTCTCTACGGGCTGATGTTCTCCCCACGAGATGTCTTCACCCTACATGCTACAAGCCACGAGCTGCTGGCGCTGTGCCGCTACTAGCCGGCCGCCACTCAAGCCTCCGTTCCTGCCTAACAGCTCCTACAGCCAGGCCACGGACGCCTGAGCCTAACCGCTCGGCCCACATCGGCTGCACCGCCTGAGACCCCGCTCAGACCTAAAACCTCGACCACCGGGCTGCCTTCGCAGCGCACCTTGGCCAGCTCATCGGCGACCCTACAAGCAGCTACCCTGCGAGCGTCGGAGAGCAGCAAGAGTCTACACTCCAGCCCTCAGGCCAGTGCCTACCTAGTTCGGTCATACTGTATGTAAGCGGTAGTGAGACATAATAAAGAACCTGTTCAGCCTAGCAGTGTTTCACTTGAACCCCGACATCCTACCTGAGATCCTCCGTCTCAATCTTACAAACATGATACTCGACAGATAATGACAACAGCTTAAATTTTTCAAATATGTAGTATCGTCTCACAAGAAACATTCTGTGTTTTGATTAATTTATAAAAAGCTACGATAACGAGGTATAGTTTAATTGACTGAAAGCAGTTATAAGTTTCCTTTATGGTAATAATAATTTTATTATTATCAACCATTGTCCATTCTTTAAGGAAGAGGAAATGCGAAACTACCATATTATTCATTTATATTCGATGTTTCGTATAAAATAAACTATCCCTCTCTAATCACTCTCAAATTGTCTATAGGAAAGTGAGAATGATTGGAGAAGCTTGGACTCGATCAAGTCTTTGAAAGGTAGGTTCTTTTAATCCTCCAATAGTATTCTTCAGTACAAATAATGCTACTTTACGCAGAACTGCCATGAAATGACTGTAAAACCACTCAGTCATGTTTAAGGAATGTATAAAATAACTCTCCCACTCAAAATGTCCTCTCAATAAGCTTTATGCATTCAAACTATAGGCCCATATCAGTCCTGCCTTCTATATCCAAAATTATAGAGAGACTAATTAACTCACGCCTTACGAACTATTTTAATAAAGGAGACCGGCCAAAGTTGGCTTAAACGTAAACAATCGTCTTAAAAAAAAGTAAATTACTCAAAGATTTTGTTTTAATATATTATAAATATTGATCGCTATCCAGTAGTATGAAATAAACACATCATAATAATGGATTTTAAAATACTTTCATTTATAAACGTGTAGGTACTTCAATGGACTATTTGAATGGTTGGTTTGTGTTGCCTTGTAAATAATCGGTGGAAAATATCGCTAAAAAGTGTTTAACAAAATCACATTTTAAAGCGATTGCCGAAACCTGAAAGTAGGTAGATATTTTTTATATATTTTTTTTAATTTTATATATTTTTCAGACGACAGTCATAATTAACGTAAAATAATGATATTATTTTTAATAATATCAAAATGGAAGTATGTTGGGTATTTATTTTCATACTCCAGCAACACTTGACTAACTTGTCAATTCTGTTACTACCGTCATTTTTGCGTTCGTTTCGTTTGATTGATCGTGTTATGGATTTGAATTTGTGTTAGCTGTTCTTTTTCTACTTTTGCTTTCTAAAATGGACTCCGAATATTCTCCTCATGACGACCATGGCTTACCTGCGGACCCAGCACCCGCTTCGAACGATGACTTGCGCTTGAACATGGATTACCCAATCCCGCTTCATGATCATGAATGAATGCATTGCATCAATTATGGTACCAATATTACAGCGGAGAAGACATATTCTCTATCTCGTGGAAGTAAGACAAGTAATACTTCAATGGATTGTACCGCAAGGGGTATGTATTTGGCATTTCAACAACTTACTCACATAATTATGTTTATTAATCCAAATATTAAGTTGGTATTATAAATAAATGCATTACAATTGTTTATTTTGGTTTGTCAACAGATCGAGGCTCATAACCAGTACATATGTCATTCTCGTTGGACTGTGGCATTAAACATACGTATCTGGTTCGAATCCAAGGCACGCACCAATGACTTTCTAAGTTAAGTGCGTATTAAATTGTTAATTATCGCTTGCTTATCGGTGAAGGAAAACATCGTGAGGAAACCTGCATGTCTGAGAGTTCTCCAAAATGTTCTCAAAAGACTTGTGAAGTCTGCCAAACTGCACTTGGCCAGCGTGGTAGACTATGGCCTTACCCTTCTCACAGTGAGAAGACGCTCGTGCCCAGCAGTGGGACAGTGTATAGCGCTAATTAATGACAACGAGTGAATAATGAAAATAAATATTTATTTTTAACAATGTATTTTATTTTATTATTCAACTGACTTGCTACTAAACTTCAAAGAGTAATGCTTTCTACTTAGTTTAGGCTATTGAAAAATTAATATTGTAATTCCAATTTTAAATTGTTTTCGCTCAGGTCAAAGTCCCATACATTGTGGTCGGTCTCCTTTAACTTATCATCTGTTAATCAATTTCGATTTAGAAGGGGTAGATCTACTGAGGATGTAGTGCTGCAGCTGGTTTCCAATGTAACCAATATAGTTGACGGTGGAGATAAGTGCCTTGCTGTTTTCCTCGATCTGAAAAAGGCCTTCGACACGGTATCCGTCCCTACTCTTCTAGACAGGTTAGAAACTTATGGTATACGCGGAACACCACTCGAATTATTAAAGAGCTATTTGAATAATCGAAGACAAAAAGTTAAGATTGCCAATTATGTTAGTTCGGAAAAAATCGTGACATACGGGGTGGGACAAGGCAGTGTTCTAGGCCCGACAGTATTTCTCGTCTATATAAATACGCTGTGTAATATGAAAATAGCAAAAGCAAACATCTATTCTTACGCAGACGATACTGCAGTAGTTTTCAGAGATACATCATGGAAAAACATCTAAGTATCAGCAGAAATAGGGCTGTCCAAAATTGCATCATGGCTTATCAATAATCTTTTAACATTAAACAGCTCCAAAACAAAGGTCATTGGGCATATCTGACCCGTTTTGCGAATAGTGGTGGACATTACCCAAAATAGTTTTAAACAAAGGGAATAATATGACCTTTCATTGCATATAATTGTTTGATTAAAAAACATCGGAGAAAAATGTACAGGATCCTTCAAAAAAAAGCAAACGGTATCAAAGGATTTTATTTCATCTTATTTAAAGGCATAAAAATAATATCGAAACCGAACAGCGTGGTGCATGGATGAGCCAATGTTTAGAGATATGTTATACACTGTCTCTTTCGCACATTAAACTGGATTTTTTCGCACATTAAATAGCTGCACCCATATCGCTAGCATTGTTTATTATCTGCCTTGGGCCAGACACCAGGCAGAAACAGACGTACTCACTGCCTTTTTAAATGATCTTATGATTTGGATCAAATTGAATAAAAAATATTTTAACGAATTAGCATTTTATTTTTCTTACCTATATATTAATTAATTAGCGGAAAGCCACGACTTCGTCGGCCTCATTCAGTAATACCGCGGGAATATCGGGAAAAAAGTAGCCCATAACCTTTCTCATGATTGTGGCTATCACACACAAAAATAATTTTTCAAATCGGATCAGTAGTTTCAGAGATTATGAACTACATACGTATACATAGATAACACTTGATTTTTTTGAGATTCCCGTGGCTCACATTAATGCGACTAATGCCATAATAAATGAGAACCATAGATGAATACACTCTGCTATATTTCGTTTGTGTCCGCCATGCCCATTTACCTTTCATTCGTTTTTCTAAATACGAGAGTTCACAGCCAAAACAAAATTTTAAAATTAGAATCCACAATTGCCAACACATACTAGACTCCACTTGTTCTTGTGTGGAGATCGAAAAAGTAAATGTATAAATACCTAGGTATAATGATTGACCAGCGTCTGGACTAGCATAAACACACTGAATTATTAATATCAAGGACAAGAAAAATGATTAACTCAGCAGCATTGAGGATTAGTGATGATTTACGAGACTAAAGGTATTATTCAGAAATAATGAGCATACCGAAAGAAGCGCCCGACTTTATTAATAGATAAATACGAGTTATCTGCGAATAACGTGGAAGGGTAGGTTAGCGATTTCCTTTTAAATATAAATAAATATCTTTTAATATTTATTTTCTTTGAAACATCACATATTTTAAGCGAAAGAAATTTTTTATATTTTTCCATACAAACATGTATGAGGAGAGCTAACGAAAAAGCAGTAACTCAAATTTTAATTCTATATTTTTCTAAGCGACATAGCAGTATCTCATGAATAAGGTATATCCACATAATAATATATTATTGATATTTCATCTATTTTGAAAAATAATAATGGGTTGGGTTTCGAAGCGAGTCGCCTGAAATTGAGGGTATTGGTAGTGTAGGAGGCTTAAGGGAGTTAGTTTTAATCCCCTAAAAGTAATTTTGGCTGCCGGAGTTGCGTCTAAATATTTTTAAACAACTTCCAAAAATTCTTAAATACTTCGGCAATTATGCAAAACGGAATGTAGTTTTTATACTATAGTACAGTTTTACAAATGTCATTTTTAGGTTTTATCTGAAAACGTGAAACGAAACGCAAACCCGCCATCTTGGAATGATCATTATTGATCGCACAAATTTGACATTAGCTGTCAATACAGCTAATGTCAAATTCGTGCGTCATTGCTTTCGAGTGCCTAGGGTTAGGTGCGACTGTAATAAGTAACTAAATAGGTTATGTTAGGTTCTCTTTTGACCTTTAATCCGAAAATAGGAGCCCTGCAAAGCAGGGCTACGTCAACCTTAATTTATTACACTAGTGTGAAAAATGTGGAAGTTGGCAGTGCCATACACACCGATGTTTGGAGATTTTTTTTTCACAGGCATCCATGTATTTCCGGCAAGTTTAAATGGTAAGGGGGGTTCTAAGACCTCTCCTCCTCCCCGCCTCAATCATGCACAACCCCTAAAAACGGCGACGTATTTCGAAACCTTTACCGTAATAATTATACCTATAATAACAATAAAACATCCATAAACAAATAAAATAAATCAACTTTTACTTAACTTCAATTATCTCGTAACTCGCTTTAGTTGAGATACGGTTTTTGCGCTTAGTAGAGCAGTATTGTGGTTTTTAGGGTACCGAAGCCAAAAATTGAAAAAACGGAACCCTTATAGATTTGTTATGTCTGTCCGCCCGTATGTCACAGCCAATTTATTGCAAAACAGATTAGAAAACTGGCAGGAATGGAATTAGATGTAGGTATTCTATGAACCGCTTCACCATTCTGATACAAAAACAAAACAAAAATAATAAGGGCCTCTCCATACATGTCCGACTTAATTATTTTTATCATCTTACGGCATGTAGGTATTTAGTTACCTATTTTCGTTAACTATTAATACCTATAACATCTAATGTAAACCAGTTTTGCTCATGGCTCCACTGAGAACAAAAATTGCGCTATGCCTATATTGTACAAACAGACTGATTTATGTAATTAAAATTTTAATATCAGTTTCTCAATTCAATAGGCTAAAACGTTTTGCTTGCGATTTTGACATATTGGAATACGGATGTCGCCAGAATACGGCCGCACGCGACGAGAATGAAGGGGGGCGCCCCGCAGTAGACGGAGCTAAGCGCCCTTCACCTCCTCTGCTTCACCCCCTCATTTACCAAAACAGTCGCTTAGGACAGCGCCTTAAAGTGTAACTTGTACCTAAAGTGTAAGTTTCAATTGCATACATAAATAATACGAAAATACACTACCAGCTTTAAGAACACATACCAGACAGTAAGTGACGCATTTCTAAGCTTAATGATAATACTGGGCATCTCATCCAATATTATCATTGAGCTTACAAATACGAATAGGTATCTGCTTAACCGAATAATTGAACCTAGATTCGAACGTAACAAGTATTCAAGCTACAGTTTTTATTGCGGTATAAATTTATCACTCGTCTATAAACATAGACATATCCATTGAACTTTACCTGCCTTAAATTATGTGCTTTATTTGAATCTACTTACAAAGCAAAAAGGTAAATTAAGACTTTAACAGCCAACTAGTTTAAAGCGCGCCTTTCCTGGTACGTCGGCGATTTTTGCCGATATTGTAAGCCTTATAAAAAAAAAACTATTTGTGATACACACATATTTTTTTATGTTTTTTATGTTATTGGCCTTTTATATGTTTAGGATAGGAATAAAAAACATTTTTAAATTATATATTTTTATTTGAAAATCTTACATGAAAATTGGCTGAAAGTGAAAAAAAGAAAAAACTCGAACATGTACATTTTTTATCATTTTTATGGAATATAATTTTTTTAATCGGTATAATTCTTACGTGTATGAAATATTTTGAAGCAGGGATCAATGTATCGACAATATTATCCTGTGATTGCAATCGATAACTACGCCGAGAGGTTGCCATTTTGCGCCAAAATGCGTACACGTACTCTCGCGTTTGCAGCGTGGGAGACGAATAGTGATCTGTGGACTATGCGACACACCCCGCACCTCCCATCGGTGAATCATATATTAGGTGTGAGTAGCTAATGAGTTTGTACACGCAAATAACGTATCACGGACGTCATTTTAAAACAAACGCTAAGAAAGTCGACGCCGTACTGAGCACGTGATCAGCGTCCTGCGACAGTCCCATCCATCCATACCCAGTACGTGATCGGCTGTTAAAGTGTTACCTTGAAGTGGTAGTTCAGTTCTTTGAAGCTAAATTGGAAAACCAATACAAATTGTTTGATTATGTAGAGCGTTTTATTTATTTTGCTGTGTGTAATCAGAGTAACAACATCATTGAAATCTCGTTATTAGTAAATTTAAAATGAAATTGGATTTGTGTTTTAAATAAACTTTGTGAATAACTTTAATTTAGTTCTGTATGAGAAACGATTTCGTTTACTGTTTTAGTTGTGCTCGATATTTATGCTTTATCAACATATTGTTGGATTTTTATCATATTTTATAATACGAGACAAAGGGAGATAAAAAAGGTATTTGTAGTCTGATACTTATAATTTTTTTTTTCGTAAATGACTACGGTGATTCCGATTCGGTTTCTTTCTTTTTTTTTTCATGTGAGTGCGTGGCCAACTCTGGTGTCGGATTTTTCAGACCGCCTTAAGGCCTCCGACATGGCCTTGACTTGTCCTGACACAAGAACCGGTAACGACAGCTTTACGTGCCCTCCGAAGCACGGTAGCGCTCTGATATAAATGCCACACGCGGTCACCCATCTACATGGTGACCTGTGCACGCGTTAAGCAACGCGTGCACTTGCGAACGGCAAGCCAAGTCTCGCTATGAGCGCTAAAGTTCCGCGAAACCTTATGAATAAAATTCAAAGTTCCTTGTAACAAACAACTCAATATTCCACTGCTGTTTAATAGGCAAGTAGTTACGACAATCTTAATAATTACATTATCTACTATTTTAAATATTAATTGCAGCGCACCATTTTCAAAAGTTCATAGCACCATAACAATACCATTTATTTCTATATGTTTATCAAACAATTTTTTTTTAGGAAGTCGGTTATATTTATTTTCAATAACTACAATTTTATTATGCAACTAGAGGACGCCAGCAGCTACGCCTGCAATTCTTTTTAATTTACCCGGTTTGGCCGATCCCGTGGGAATTTCGGGCAATTCCTTCTTAGTGCATCCCTACGGTCCCCGAGGAACATACATGCCAAATTTCAGGTTCTTGCGCCCAATAGTTTCGGCTGTAGCGTGTCTCTCACTCAATAAATAACGCAAGGATTTTATAATATTAAGGCGAGCTTACAGTACTTTTTAAGATTTTTGAACGTCTGAAAGTCCCATGAACTATGATATTTTTAATTAAAAAAAATTAAAATATAAAAGTTGAACATATCTTCTAGTAAATCGCAAAGATAGAAACACGATTTGGAATTAATGGCTCGATAAAAAAAAAGTCAAACATAGCACTAAATCACAATTTTAAACGTGTACTGCTTAGAGATTCCGTAATGAATTTATATGAAAATATTATCAATAAAAACAGCTCTTTATTTTAAAATGAATGGTAAAAACAGATTTCGTAATTACGTTATTATTTTTCTCCAAGAAAAAAATAGTCAAAATGTTGGCATTATATCGCTCGCCGGCCGTTCATCAGTGCCCGCCTAGGTGTGTTTGAACGCGGACATACGTCGTTGCTCTGCAAAATTCCTCTCCACCCACGCATTTACGTTTTCGCAAAAGTACAAAGTAATTCGTATTCCAAACTCAATCGTTCAAACCATAGACATACTAGTAAGAAACCGTAGACAGGTTACTGACAAGGTAACCAGCGCTTACGAGTGGCACGCATCGCGAAAAGCGTACGCACATTAATATAAATATGTCAAAACGACACACTAAGAATAAGATAAGAAATGTAAGTGAGATAGCACATCTAATCTCAAGCGTGAAAAAGAGATAAACATATACTCTCTGTACGGACGCACATTGTGACATCATACTGAGGGTGTTTCGCCGTTTCGCACCACGAGTGGTTCGGACCGCGGTGTGAAACGCAGAAGAGCTCTTAAGAATGGGCTGTTCGAACCGCGGCGGTCCTTGGAGCGCCGAGCGGTGTGAATCGACCAATAGCTCTTAGGAATGGGGCGATTCGAACCACTATGTTTAGGTACAAGCTAATTTCAAAGTTTGTATGTACAGTCGAGTAGAAAAGTGTTTCATGAAAATAAAACAGCAACGACTTGGTATTTTGTAATCATATTTCAAAATCACAATCGCATACTAAAATTTAGTAAAAGTGGTTGAATTTAAATCACAGTTTGATTAGTAATTTAAAACTAGTTTAAATAAAAAAAGCCCCGCGCGGACACAGTCAAGAGCAATCGTAGTCTAAAACGATCCGTCATAAAAAATCTAAACATGTTGTTAAAGTTGATTAACTGCAATATAGTATAGTAAATAACGTGCATAACGATACCTATTATAAAGTGTGTAAACCTCGTTAAACAATTCCAAGTGGTGTAAAAGTTGTGAAAATTTTAATACTCAAAAATTTAAATAACTGCCGCCTTTGAAAAAACACTGTGCAACGTAACTGGAAAGAGTCGCGATCTGTGTCGTACTGTGTCTCTGTGAGCCCCCACCGCCGCGCGCCGGCCGTTGCACTCCGCCCACCGCACACCGTGTCGCTCCGTGCGCGCTTGTTGAAAACGATCGCGTTCTGTGCCTCACCGTGTCATCGCTTGACAACCGGGAGCAGCCAGCGAGAGGTGAAATAAACGTTATTTGAATTTAAACAGACTATATAAGAAAAACAAACAAAACGAACATAGCATCTTAAGAAGCCCAATTTCACGAATATTGAATAAGTGACTCGTGGTGGAGTTAGATCAATAATAGGTTGACCAGTGCATATGAAGATTGCGTTCCCGGTTTGAACCCCAACTTTCACGTCTACGCTTTTTGTGAATGTTAATTGCATCCTATAAATAAAAAGTGGGTACCTAACGACTATAAATACCACCGAAGTATTAAAAAAACTTAAAAACATTCACAATGGAGCATGACCATGACCAGCAAATAGAATATAATAATATAACATACAGAAAACAGAAACGAGCAAGTTCACTTTGTGACATTTCTTCGAATGGATCACTATTTGATACGACAATGATAAGCCTACCAAACACCTCAGTAAATGACTCGCAAAATAAAGAATTGTGTGAAAGAATAAAACAATTACAGGAAGAACTATTAAGTGCAAATCAAGAGATAGAAAATTTAAGTTTAGAAAATACTAATTTAAAGCTTGAATTAGGAAAATGTAAACATGTCATAGGGGTTTACAAAAAAGTAGGATCATCTGAGAACGCACTGACACCAAAATCAGGAAGGAAAAAACGTCATCCGAAAACACCGAACACAAACAATACAAATAAAGAACAATCTTCTAAACAAGACCACCACAAATCAGCGCAAAAAACAAACGGTCCAGCTAATTTCTCGACGCCAGAATTACGAAAACAAAAAGAATCTGGTAAAAATAAGAAAGTAAACAATTACGAGGTAAAGCGACATTCAAATTGTGTAAAAAAAGTGTAAAAGTGTATACTAAGCAGTAATAAAACTGACAATATGCTATCCATAGCTGAAAGTCATTTAAAGATGGGTACAATTTATGCCACTACCTGAAGCCTCATGGAAATACCGAAGAGCTTCTTAAGGGTCTGGGCACAAAATTGAAGAACTTTACTATGAACGATTTCTGTGTGATATTCCTTGGAGAGGAAGACTTTAAGAGAACCAGCAACTATTATGATCTTATATTCCACCTAAGAAACACCTTACAAACTGTACAGCATACTAATATTATTATTTGTCTGCCAACCTATAAATATCCGTTCAATACTAGCTTATACAACTGTCGAGTGGAAACTTTTAACAATCTTCTATACCTGGATGTATTAACACACAAGCATGCATTTCTTTTAGACAGCAATCAAAATCTAACATACGACAACAGCATGTTTCAAACGTATTTAGGCACTATAAATAACCGTGGACTACGAACTTTCTTTATGGATTTATTGGAGTTGATTACTGACGTCACACAAAACATTGACATGGAATTAAACGCAAAAGATAGACGAGTAGATGCTGAACCGAACCAAAACTTTTTTCTTGACTAACTATATCAATTTAATGCATCAGAATATAGCTGGATTGCTTGCGAAGTCTAACGCACTCACGGTCTGCCTACAAGAATTAAAGGAAAGAAACATACGCATGGATATTGTGTTCATTACAGAACACTTTATGATGGCAAGCTATGAAAAGCATCTTAACATACCCAACTTCAGCTTGGCCGCCAGCTTCTGTCGGAAAGACAGCAAGAGAGGTGGAGCATGTATCTTAATTAGGAACGGACATCAATGGAGAGAGCTACCCAAAATAGCCAAAATATCTAAAACAGGTGTTTTTGAATGTTGCGCCATTGAACTCATAAAATACCGAACCGTTTTTGTATGTATATATAGGATACCAAATCCTAATAATTTTCATGACTGTATGGATAAATTGGAAATGATATTACGTATTCTGCAACAAAAATCCTACAAAAATATAGTTTTAACGGGTGACTTTAATATTGACGTTTTAAAGAGAAACAATCAAAGTATTGAATTTGAAAATTTACTATTTAATTATAATTTAAATCTTGCACTTTATCAACCGACTCGATTGAAGACATGTATTGATAATTTTGCGCATAACTTTAACAAGTCATGCAGCGCGTTAGTGTTGGAATTAGCGTTATCTGTTCATTCGGCACAGATACTCAAATGTCCTATTAATATATTAAAAACTATGAATCAGTGGCGAACCCTTAAACGAGACTATAATAATGAAAACATTAACAAATTTAAGTCATATTTAAATAGCTTGACATATTCTGAGGTTTTTGAAGCCAATGAAACAAATGTAGCATATGACATATTTATGGACGTATTTTCTTTTTTATATAGGCAGTGTTTCCCTGAAACTTTTGTTACTATTAATTTATTTAAGAAACAAAAATGGATATCGCGTGGTATAAAGAGTTGCAGCGTAAAGAAACGTCAATTATTATGGCAGGCACGATTCAAACCAACGCAACAAAATAAGAATCGATTTAAGGACTACTGCAAACTGTATAAAAAAAATATCCGGTTAACTCAACGCGCACAAAACAATAAAAAAATAACAACTTCTAAAAATAAGTCGAAAGCGACCTGGCAAATAATAAATCAGAACAAACTGAGTGTACCAAAGAATTATATCACTAGAATTTTAGAAAATGACATACCTATTAATGATCCTCAAGACATTGCAAAATTATTTAATAACTTTTTTATTGACAACATTCAACCGAGAACCAAAGCAGGGACCACAATCACAAAACATATTTTAAACAGAAAACAATCTATGTTTATGGCCCCGTGTTTACCGCAGGACGTACTAAAAATTATTTCAAGTCTCAATAATACACACAGCACAGGATACGATGGTATACAAACAAAAATAATTAAGGCAGTTGCGGAAGAAATTTGTGAGCCATTAGCACATATAATCAATTTAAGCATTTGTGAAGGAATGTTTCCTGATGTTTTAAAAAAGTCAGTAGTTAAACCATTACACAAAAAATCGGATAAAGAGTTAAAAGAAAACTACAGACCAATTTCTCTGATCTCAATATTTTCAAAAATATTTGAATCATATATTAATAAAGAGCTTAATACGTATATTGAAAAACATAGCATCCTTTGTAACGAACAAAAAGGATTCAGAAAAAACAAAACCATAAATATGGCAATCTACGACTTCTTATACATAGTCATGACAAATTTAGATATAAATAATCCAGTTTGTGCTATTTTTTGTTATATGTCGCAGGCATTCGATCACGTGCAACATAATATATTATTACAAAAGCTTGAGGCTTACGGAATCCGAGGCAATGTCCAAAAACTGTTACAATCTTACTTACATGACAGGAAACAAGTAACGGAAATCAGCCAGATAAACAGTATCACTAAACGAGAGGAAAAATACTTATCTGAGGAACACACTGTTATCTATGGTGTACCTCAAGGAAGTGTGCTAGGACCTTCTCTATTTACGCTCTACATTAATGACCTGCCGAAGTCCATTAACTATCCTATGACACTATTTGCAGACGACAGTACGATCACTATACCTTGTCAACATCGAGATTCGTATGAAACCGAAATAAACAATACATTGAATAAAACGATTGAATGGCTTGACAATAATAATTTAAAAATAAATATTAATAAAACTTTAATTATACATTTTGGCCAACGTGCACTGACATTTCCTAATTTTGACATTAAAAATAATAATAATACTATGGACGTGGTTAATACTACAAAGTTTCTAGGCTTACCAATTGACCGTCAACTAAATTGGAAGTCACATATTGAGACGATTTCTAAAAGAATCAGTAGCAGTGATTTTGCCTTATATACGCTGTCGTGGACGCTTAATATAGATTCTCTGCTAACAGCTTATTACGGGCTAACTGAATCAATTTTAAGATACGGAGTGATCTTTTGGGGTAACTCAACCCACAAGGAAATCGCTTTTAAAGCCCAAAAACGATGTTTAAGGTCAATGTTTAGATTGAATGTTAGAGATTCCTGTAAGCCGTATTTTCAAAGGTATAAGATCCTTACACTGCCATCTCTTTATATAATAGAAACGGCTTTATTTGTCAAAAGGAATCCAAATCTATTTCCTTGTATGGCAGATAGATATCCTCGAAATTGGCGCGACAGCAATAAACTTTGTCTGCATACATCTAGGATTACACTTATGCGCAGAAGTATTATGTGCATGGCTCCAATCATTTATAATAAATTGCCCAAAAGTTTGCAAGATTTGAGGAGCGCCGCATTTAAGCAAAAAGTAAAATTATTTCTTGTTGATAAAGCTTATTATAATATCAATGACTTTTTAGAAGACAAATTTGACTAGACATATATTTTTAATAAGTAGTTATTAGTTTATATAAATATGACATTATTTTGATTTTATTTTTGACGTAATTATAAACACATTGACATTGTATACATTTCTTAAATTACCATTCGATATTTTTTTTTGTTAATCTTTGAGACCTAGTTATATTATGCTTAAGCTGTTGTAACTTATCCTATTTAAAAGCTAATAAGCATTTAAATTATATTTGCACGCCATTGTATATGGTAAACATGTCATGAACTTTCTCCAGTTTTATATCCCGCATGCGATTTTTTATATTGTATGTACACAATTACACATGTGTTTGAGCAAATAAATACATTATTATTATTATTATTAATAATCACAGTTGAAACATTAGGTACACATTCTTACTTAAAACTAACTGATTTAAATTTTGATGGCGTATATACATAACAAAACTTTACTTACAAATAATAATTAAGTATTTACTACTGATTAAAACAGCAGTTCGAAACATCATACGTAATTTTTTTAATTAACAGTTTGATGGCACATGACAAAATGCACTAGTAATTATTAAAAATCACAGACTTCGCAACTTGTTTCATTTATCTTATTTATCTTTTATAAATTGATTGATTGATTAACACTTTACTGTACACCAGTAAACATAAGATACAATTTTCAATAGAATAGAATAGAATAGAATATAGTTTATTTCTTAGTAGATGGTATTACAGATATTACAAATATTATACAGGGTTTCACATATACTACCGTATCCGATGTAGAAATATTTTACAATTAGAATATTAGAATAACATTAAGTACCTATAATTAAGTTTTGCATAGTGGTTCTTAATTCTAATGAAATAACTTAAAACTAGTTGCACAATAGGGCGGTCTTATCGCAAAATGCGATGCTTCCAGACAACCTTGTTTGGAATAGAATTAATTAAAGTACATTAGTGTGGGTTACGGTGTACCATGAGGAATATAATAAATTGTCTGGACTACATTTACGAACCCTCTAACTTCGACAGACCTTACATGTCATCAGTATCAGTATCACGCCCATCAAGGGTAAATAAACTTTATGCACGTCGTGTCAACCTACCATCAGGTGTAAATACCTAGCATTTAAAATTGCATTTGTCTAGATTAAGCCTGTCTTGTGTTTTATCTGTTGGTTGACGTAAAAATTAAATAAAATAAAAATAAAATAATATTAGGTACTGACATAAATTCTAAACGAAAATAGCCTTTTCATAGGCAACCTCCAAATATTTTAATTGTGTTTCATTTTGGATTGGGCTTTATACAATACCTCAGATTTATTTTCTTCACTGTCATGTGATAGAATCTATGTATTTTTTTCATTTATATTATAAAATTATAAAAAATGTGTGAGGCATGCCGAAGAACTTTAAAACAAAGACTTACAAAAAGCTCTAATTAGAAATCATGCGCCACTTATAATAAATTTGGCAGGAGACGAAGACTCTGATGATGAAGATTCCGATGAAGATTAATTTTATTTTCTTAATAATTATATAATTTAAATCTATTTGTAATATTAACGGCTCATTTAAGGGACACAATATGATGTACTTTGTTTCTTGTAATAAACTTTCTTTCTCTGTGTATGAAAATACTGTATGACATTTTTAAATATAGTTTAATATAAAATATTATGTTTTTTTTTTAATTTTATGAACAAGATACGATAATAAACGTTACTTATCGATAATATGTCTTTTATTGTTACGCCCTTCACTAGACAGCACCATAAGACCCATAAGTGCAAGCGAGATAGATATAGAGAAATGAAATAGACGCATATTTGCGCTCTATCTTTTTCTATTGTTTATTGCCAGTCAGACTGTGTTTTACAAAGGGATAATTTGTGACGAGACCGACACTTTGTATATATTTTACACATATTTTGGTCAGCCAACCAACATTAAAATACTTCATTATGCATAGTAAAAATAAGAGTTGTAAATAGGTACCTACCAAAAGTATTACGTAGAGTTGGCGACAAGCCATGCGTAGCCATCTAACAAATGCGTTCAAAACAAAATTTATTTTATTTTCGCTATTTTATTTTAAGCCTGGCTGTACTTTAAGCTTTATTATTGAGAAAACTTTTTGTTCCATTCGCGGTTCGAATTAACCCATTCAAATTCTTCTATGGCCGATTCACACCGCGGTCCGAAACAGCCTATTCCTAAGAGCTCTTCGGCGTTTCACACCGCAGTCCGAACCACTCGTGGTGCGAAACGACGTAACACCCGTTGTGGAATACAAACCTCTAAGCAACATAGTGCGCAGATTAACCACTTTTACTAAATTTTAGTATGCGATTGTGATTTTGAAATATGATTACAAAATTGCTGTTTTATTTTCATGAAACACCTTTCTACTCCACTGTACATACAAACTTTGAAATTAGCTGGTACCTAAACATAGTGGTTCGAATTGCCCCATTCCTAAGAGCTATTGGTCGATTCACACCGCTCGGCGCTCCAAGGACCGCCGCGGTTCGAAACAGCCCATTCTTAAGAGCTCTTCTGCGTTTCACACTGCGGTCCAAACCACTCGTGGTGCTGTTAGGCGGCAGCCGCTGATTGTCTTTTTAAAAAAAACACCAAAAGTTCCGAACTACCGAATTTATTACCGAAAACGATACAACGTATTTGACCTCACTTTTCTCTTCACGATACTATACGCGGGAACGCGGTTTTAGGGAGTACTGGTCGGTACTGATGTATGGCTGTGACTAATTGAATGCACATGGGTACAAGCTTTTATATTAAAGTAATAAGATTTCGTTTACAAGTAATTACGTAGAGAAACTAGGTATAACATCTCCCCCCTTTAAATGGAGCTTTATCCCAAGATGAAGCGAAATTAAGAGAAAAGAAAAATGAGGCTTACATGATTTAGTAATGTTAAGATCTAGTATTAAATTTAACATAAGATTTAGGATAAGTTCTTGTATAAGATTTAGGATTATAATTAAACATTTTTAAACATTAAAATAGTAAAAATGAAATTGTATAAAATAGTAAATAATAAAATTGTATATAAAAAACATAAGAATAGTATTAATATTACCAAAAATATAATTTTTAGTTATTTAAATTTCTAGTAGAAGAATATCTAAGGTTATTATCATCATCTGAATTAGAGTGTTCAAACATCTCAATGGAATTACTGATTCTGTTTTCATTTTGTACAGTTCTTCTCGTGTTACACTGGTTAAAGATTTGGATGCAACAAGATTCTTTCTTAAGATTAAAATAACCAATGTATAATTTAAACAGAATTAGGAAAATAGTTATAATTACAATATAAGAGAAACTTGAATAATAAGTTGCATATTTAACAAAGTGATTTTGTTGTTGGAATTTATTTATTTCTAACTCGAGGTCATCTAATTTGTGATATGTATGTTTTAAAGAGTCTAAATCAATATTACTCAAAGATAATGGCGACAATAGTGGTAAGGTTTTGTTTACAATTTCTTTGTTACAACAATCATCCTTAGTGATATCAAAGTCAATTAAAAATTGATTCTTATAAACAGATGTCGAAACAGTTGAAGGTACAAATTGCAACGTTTTATTGTAACCAATACAATCGGGCGACAATCTTAATATACCTGTACCTAGGACAGAGTAATCTTTGATATCTGTTTTACATTTCACAGTTAATTTATTAGGATTGGACTGTACATAAATCCATTCATTATTCATAAGTTTATGCCAGATGTCGATCTGACCATATAATACTTTATAATCACACATATTTTTTTTTTTTTTTGGTGTCGGGTTGGAAAATCCTCATGGAGTCCCTTCGCCCTGGGGGGGAAGGACGAAGGGGACTGTCAGACTCTTACTGACTAAAAACCAACCCGTGCTCCTCATGTACCCATGTGTCGGAGGGTAGGGTTTCACCTAAGCATTCCTCGCTACCCCCCGACGGGTATTGGCTCGCCAGATGGTCAGGCGGGCCCCGAACGAAACCCCCTTGGCGGCGGATGAAGGTGTTGGGCTCCGCCGCCAAAACACCCAGCGGCCGCAGAGGATAGGGAGGACGGCAACGCAACATCGCATCTCCTCTTCCTCTGCGGCCCCACCGCGACGCAATGATGGTGCGCCCCCATTTGGTCGCGGGAGATAGGGCACGCGGCAACGCAACACCGACACGCCTCTCCTCCCGCGACCGCACCCGACTGCGAGGGACAGACAGAACTGTCCCCCGCACCCGCACCTATGGACGCATCCTACGCAGGCCTCACGCAAGCCCACGTGGAGCGTCCCCTCCCGGGATCCCGCTTAGCTTCACCGTGGGAGAAAATCAAATCCACGGTTACTAAGCCCCCCCACCACGACAAGGTGGAGATCCCACGGGGGGGATAATCACACATACTGGGTATTGACAATAATACCTCGGTTAACAATTTTGTCTCACAAGATGGGTGAGAGCTACTAGAATAGATAGTGACTAATTGACAAATAGAAAAATCATTATTAATTTTGAGACATTTTTCAATGTTCATATTAGACAACAATGCATAATTTAGTCTATCATCTGTGATAGCGAGATAAGGGTTAGATGGATGGATAAGGGCAAACGCCTTAGGATTAGTGTGATCTGGTGGGGTAGGCAGAGGAATCATTTTATAAACATTATACTTAATTGGAGAGATAAGAGGGATTTGTAAAATAAAGGTAATTTTCTTGTTATAATAGTATGAGGTTAACGTTGATACATCAATTATGGTGTGAATTGTTTCGATGTTAAGAGGCACTGGGAAATCTAAACGTTCATTCATAACGTTGCTTTGCTTATTCCTTTAGGAGGTTAGTAGGTGTGATAACAGATGGGTGAAGGACGTTAGCTTTAGCGAATAAGATAGAATTTAGGACAGAGTCTAAGAAATTGGAGATAGTTAAAAGAGAACCTTCGATTATATTTACTAAATTACTTATCTTAGATATATACATGATTTCATTATTATTTTTCGTCGTTTGCGACAAAATATCATTTAGCTTATTAATTTGAGAACTTAATCTAATTTCATTTTTATTTAATCTAGAAATAGTAGAGTTAAACGTATTAATAGAGGATTTTGCAATACGAATATTTTCTTTAATTAAATTGAACAATTCGTTCTCGTTCTTTTGACACGCGTCGATTGCAGCATCATATTTACGCGCATCGTCAGCATCTAATGTGCTAAAGAAAAACTTTAAGACTTCGCCACCAAACTTTAATGACCTTTTAAATCTATTGGGCGAGTCTGTAGATATAATATGCGATAGAGAATCTAGTTTAATCAAGTTAGCTTGTAAGTTAATCTCGATAGGACTGAATATTGAATAAATCTTTACATTGTATAAAGTCATTTAACTGAGATCTGATACAGAGGTCTAGTGTACTTTTAATTAAATTATCAATATTGTTAAGTTGAGGTTCAACTGATACGATATCTATGTATGTTATAACTTTCCAATAGTCATTATAAAAATAAATTGTTTTGATAGGGTCGAAATAGATTCCAGGACTGTGCACTATCGGAGTTAAAGTAGGTTCTGCGAAGCTGTGACGACATAGCGTTCTGAAATGAGATAGTAACTAAGTGTGCGCGGGTTTGATTTCGTTTGTGTGATATTTAATATGCCTACGATTAATACATATAGTAACATTATGATTACCGTTTAATTTTATTATCTTATAGGAACGTTTCCACACTGGGGATAAGTCCTTACGAAGTCTGTGGTGATGTTTAACGTAAACCATATCACCAACTTTATACGATGTGCTACGGCTAGACTCGTCATAGCACCGCTTAGAAGCTTCTTTACTATTCGAGATATTTTCTAATGCCTTCTGGCGACTAAATTTCATTCGATATTGTAAAACGCGCACATATTCGTGGTAAGTATTATTATCATTAGTTTCGTACAGAGAATTAGGAATAACCGGTTTATAACCAAATAAAAGTTCGAATGGAGTAAATTGAGTGGTAGTATTGTAGGACAATAGAGCAGTTGCTAAGTAACAATGCCAGTCGTTCTGGTTGTCGTTCACAAATGATTTCAGGTACTCTTTGAGAGTAGCGTGACTACGTTCTAGGGCTCCGTTTGTTTGCGAATGATAGGGTGTAGTAAAGATAGATTTAATTTTACTAATATGTGTAACCTGCCTAAAAAGGTCAGACGTAAAGCATGTACCTAAGTTGGTAAGTATTGTTTTAGGGAAACCAAATAGTGACATGAAATGAATTAAATTACGCGCAACTTCGTCACTAGTAGAGGAGATCATCGGATAAGCACAGGTAAATTTAGTTAAATCGTCTTGCAATGTTAAGATAAACCTGAATTTTTGGAAACCAGCTTCTGGTAGTGGTCCTACTATATCTAGTGCTAGTCTCTCGAGTGGTCTAGTATTAGTGGACGTTATCTCGATGGGAGCTTTTTTTGATAAACGCAAAGGTTTATTGACCTGGCATAGTTTGCAATTTTTAACATATTGTTCGATATCTGAGCGCATTGATTTCCAATAATATGACGCTTCGATACGACTCAGCATCCGTTTTGAACCTGGATGTCCCGCAATGGATGAGTCGTGATTTTCTTGCAGAATTTTGGGAACTTCAGCTGGGGTAGGATATATGATTTGGTTTTTATAAATATATGTATCTTGATATTAGTATTATGAAATATAAAAGTAAGCATGTTATAAATTTTATTATAAGATAGTTTAGAGAATGGTTCACTGAAATCAGATATCGCGAGCTCGGATTCATTTGTATCTTGATCCTTAATAGAGTCGCGTAATTTTATTAAGAGATTGTAAATTGTTTTATAATTTACTTCATCGTAATGGTGAACCTTAGTAAATAGGAAATAGTAATATTTTCCGTTTGATATAGTATTGAGTCTGAGTCGCGTTCGGATGCGTTTATATCAGCTGAGTTTTCGATTTGGGAAAGAAGATTTTGGCAATTTGGCATTGAGTTGTCGAAATCTAAAGATGTCGGACAAGCTATCATTTTACATTTAGTGAGATGTAAGGCTTGGGAATGTTCTTCAATTTGAGTATTTGTAGTGGGAATAGCTTTAGTAAATTGTAACTTAAAGTATTGCTCATAAGATTGATTATTAAAACTGTTACTACGTGTGGTAGCGAGTATCGGATGACGCGACAGGGCGTCCGCGTTAGAATTAAGTTTGCCTTGTTTATAAACGATTTCGTAATCGTATTCTTCGAGTTTTAACCTCCAGCGAATGAGTCGACTACCGGGGTCTTTAACATTAAAGAGCCAAACAAGGGGTCTATGATCTGTTATAATTTTAAACTTATTATCATAGAAGTAAGGACGGAATGTTTTGACAGCGAATAGGATAGCTAATAATTCTTTCTCGGTGGTTGAGTAGTTACCCTCGGCTTTATTGAGTTTCCTCGATGCATATGCTATAGGCTTATCTTTGCCAATCGGGCCTTGAGAAAGTACTGCGCCTACGGGGTAGTTACTTGCGTCTGTAGTGACGAGAAAAGGTTGAGAAAAGTCGGGGTATTGAAGTAGAGGAGCTGTTGTTAATTTTTCTTTTAAGATATCGAAAGCGGTTTGATGTTCGATACTTCAATGAAAGGCAGTATCTTTCTTTAAGAGAGAGGTTAAGGGCTTAGTGATTTTGGAAAAGTTTTCGATGAATCGGCGATAATAGCCTATGAGCCCTAAGAAAGATTTTATATCTTTTTGATTTTTGGGAACTGGATATTCTGATACGGCCTTGACTTTATCGGGGTTAGGAGAGACACCGTTATCGGTGATAGTGTGGCCTAGATAATTTACTTCGCGTCTTAAAAATTCGCATTTATCCGGCTGAAGCTTTAAATTGAATTTACGAAATCTTTCGAAGACTAAACGTAGTTTTTCTATCATTGAAGGCAAGGAATTTCCATAGACTATACAGTCATCTAAATACACATAACAATGAAGACCTTGTAAACCAGATAAAATAGTATTCATGAGTCGTTGGAAGGTAGACAGTGCGTTTTTAGGACCAAATGGCATTCTAGTGAACTCATAGTGGCCAGATGTACCATTTGTGTTGATAACAGTAAAACCGGTTTTTGCTGAGTCAGCGGGATTTAAATTAATTTGGTGAAAACCAGATACTAAATCTAAAACAGTGAAATATTTGGAATGACCCAACTGGTCTAAGATATCTGAGATCAGGGGAATCGGATAGACTTCATTAACAGTGACGTCATTGAGGCGTCTATAATCAATTACGATTCGCCACATCTTTTTGGAGCGTCCATCTTTTTGGAGACTACCCAAACAGGTGCGCTCCAAGGTAAATTAGAAGGCCTAATAATATTTTGATCAAGCATCTTTTTGATTTGCTTGGCAACTTCGTCCTTATGGCACTCTGGGAAACGATACGACTTTACATTAATTGGCGGTGAATTACCCGTATTAATTGAATGTTCAATTGCGTTAGTGCAAGTGAGAGGGTCTCCTTCGAGATAGAATATATCGCTGAAATCAGCGCAACAGTCTAAAAGAGCTTGTCTTTCCTCAGAGTTAAGATGATCGTGTCGAATGAGGCTAAGGACTCGATCTCGTCGATCAGACGGAGATGAAGAAACAGAGTGAATGACTTCGTAGTTTGTATAAGATTTAGGGAAGTCAATAGGGGTCAATTTTACCTTAAAGTCATGAATTCGGACTTCAGACTTAGTTGTGTTTAATACAGAAATGTTAACACGGTTATTCGGTTTCAAAGAGACAATGCACCTAGCTAGATAAACACCTTCACTAATAATATGATCTAGAACAAGTGCTTCGCGTAAGCCGACGAGTCATTGGATACCATGCATTCAATTACCGCTTCGCAGCGAGCAGGTATGACATAAGTCGGCTTATCAAACAGAATAGGTAGCTTATGATTACGCAAATGAACGTACGTAGAATTATAATCAATATTAGCGCTATGGATACGTAAGAAATCGGTACCAATAATACCGTCGCCGTCGTATTTAAGATTTACTTCGTCAGTAGTAACAACTATACTATACTGTAGTAACAACAATGAAATTTATGCAAAAAATGGTCTTCACAGACTTGAATCTCTAGGTCAAATGCACCTAGGGTTTCATTACAAGATTCAGCGTTATTTATACCTCTAATCTGGATTATTTCGTCAGTGAGTTAAGGTTTACATGATAGACTCGATAACTTTACGATACTGATGCTTGAAGCCGTATCAATAAGAAAACTTAGCGGCTTCTCGGAATAGTTAGTTATAAGCTTAGTAAAAGGTAAAGAGACCTTGTATTTATGGATCTCGAAAATAGGCACTGAAGTCTTTGAGCTTTCAGGCGATTTAGATTTCTCAATATGTAAATTATTTTCAGATATAGCAGACTTAGAACAAAAAGGTAAGTTATTCGAATTAGTATTAAGATTCACTTGAACCTGAGATGTAGTATTATAAGGCTTAGTATTACTATTTAACTTAAATATTCATTAGTTATAGGACTCAGATTGTTCTGAGATATATCATAAGACTTAGCATAAGATTTAGGACACGATTTAGTATAAGAACTAGGATACGACTTAGAATACGAATTAGGATGCGAACTAGTATAAGAATTAGGACACGATTTAGAATACGACCTTGTGTATGAATTAGGATACGAATTAGCATACGATTTAGGATAAGACTTAGTGTAAGAATTAGGATACGAATTAGTATTATAAGATTTAGGATACGATTTAGGATAAGAACTAGTAATATTTAACTGCTCATTTAGCAGATGTAAGGTACAAATATTTGTACAAGATTTGGGAAGACTCGGCTGCTCGTTGGTCAGCTGAGATATAAAAGATTTAGTATAACTCAGCCCCTGTTTGTAGGCGTCCTGAGATATACAAGATTTAGGATTAGAATTTGTGCCATTATAACTAAAAGATTTCGGTAGGCACGCACCCGAAATCACTCTGTGTTTAAATCATCGTTATTATGATCGCAACAATGTACGGTATGTACGCGTGTACTGCTATTCGGTGCGTGTAAACCGGCGGCGCTACTTTGAGCTCGAGTGGCGGCGTCAGGTTGAGAGTTGTGGGAACGGTTCATATTATTATTATACAGACGCTTACGGCACTCCGTAATAACATAACCTTTATGTTTACAGTAAGCACAAAATTTATTAAAATTTGGGTTATAATTATTACCTGAAAATGAGGGGGTAGGATTTGGGACATGAAAAGACCTTTGGGGATTAGGAGGTTTTTGGACAGGTTGGCTAGATTTTTTCTTGAAACACTCAGTAGCAGTATGACCTTGCTTTTTGCAAATATTACATAATTTAGTAGTGCTAGAACGCTGGGATAGGCAATTTAGATTTAGTAACTTTTCCTCTTCCACGGCATACGTTACCGCGTTATTTAAGGTGGAAGGGTTACGACAGCGAACAATGTTTGATATGTCAGAGTTAAGTCTCATAATAAAAGTGTTAATAGCAAGGTCCTCCATTGCAGCTATCCTGCCAACTAGCTCTGTTGGGTTGGAACAGGAATAGTGGATGTCGGCCTGGATTCGGGTTAAACAAGCTTCTATTCTAAGAGAATATTGGGTGACAGTTTCATTTGATAACTGTTTGCAATTTTGTTAGTCGACAAGTAGATGTGAACTATGCTTCCTTTCGCCAAAAGTAGATTTTAGGAATGCTTTTAAATCTGTCCACTGGGAAAATGTTTTAAGGCTGCACGCTAATTGTGCTTTGCCCTCTAACTGCGAGATAATATATTTGCACAGTATGCCTTGTTGCTCAGATGCTGCCAAGGACATGGCATTGTCGCAATTAGTTAGGAATGCAGGAAGACTTTCGTGGTCTCCCTTATATGGCTTTATGAATTTTGTGAGCACACTTAAGGTGACCTTGTCTTGGGATTCGTTTTTGATAGACATGATTTAGGATTTAGGATTCAGGGCACTAATATAGAAAACTATGTAGGGATTTAGGATAACACGATGTAGGATAAAACGATATAGGATACACAGAGATAGGACACAGATTATCACACAGAGATAAACACAAAAATACAGACACAGAGATAAAATTAATATAATTAGAAACTACTCACAGAATCAGCAATATCAGGAACATACTATCTAAAATGAGTCACAGCGAAGGTAATTTTGAGTTCCGATGAACGATACGCGGGCACGACTGAAAATGGCTTGACGGCCGGCGTAAAGATCACGTAGCGTTGATGCGTAGGTGCTGATGCTGATCTGATGACGGCATGTAGATGGAGAATACCGGTATTCCTACGCCGGTAGGAGATGGCAGAAAGACAGAGACAGACCGGTCCCGGTGAGACGTCGGAAGAGAGGTCCACGGAGATGTAGTTTCGTGCTAGTGATGCGGGCTCCAGATGCGGAGGCTTATCGTCGACCACGAGGTTTCGGCGATGGTGCAGGCTCGATGTAGAGGCTTACTATCGACCAAAAATTTCGGCGGTGGTGCAGGCTTGACGTAGGAAGAGGCTTACTGTCGACCACGGTGTTGGACGGGTGTCAGATGCGGGCTCGGCGCGAGAGGCTGAGATTGACCGTCGATCTCAGTGACAAAAACGGCGACCACGGATTCGGATCTCTGGGTTTATACGGAAACCACTTACGAGATCCGACTTCTGACATCAATGTTAGGCGGCAGCCTCTGATTGTCTTTTTAAAAAAAACACCAAAAGTTCCAAACTACCGAATTTATTACCGAAAACGATACAACGTATTTGACGCACGCGGACACGCGACACGCGGGAACGCGGTTTTAGGGAGTACTGGTCGGTGTATGGCTGTGACTAATTGAATGCACATGGGTACAAGCTTTTATATTAAAGTAATAAGATTACGTTTGCAAGTAATTACGTAGAGAAACTGGGTATAACAGTGCGAAACGGCCAAACACCCTCCACAACGCGATCGTTTATAATCAAACAATATGCAGCAGTTTTATCTGGTATTGAAGCTCAACACTCAATTTCTAATCGAACATCCACAGGACAAGTTTTATTATGAAAATATTATACACGATGTGGATGGTCGTAAAATGGAAGACATAGACAGTGACCCGGAGAGTGCAAGTGTGAACATTTAATATTTAGTGGGAAATGATTACGATGAAATCATGAACGAGACTGATTAATTTGTTACCAAAATAGTTAAAAAGTTAAGTTCAAATTAATGTAATTCATTTAAAATATAGTTATCTTAATATATAAAATCCTTGCGTTACTGACTGACTGACAGACACGCTACAGCCGAAACTATTGGGCGCAGGAAGCTGAAATTTGGCATGTATGTTCCTTGGAGACCGTAGGGGTGCACTAAGACAGGATTTCCCAAAATTCCCACGGGATCGTCCAAAACGGGTAAATTAAAAAAAAATGCAGGCGTAGCTGCTGGCGTCCTCTAGTACTAAATTTTATTTTGCTTTGTATTTCTAAGTCATACAATTTAAAGTAAATAGCCACTGCACTGCATATAAATATAAGGCAGTGCGATGGATAATCGCGAGCGCATTCCATTTTCGTAAGGCTGTCGTGTCGAATAGATTACACCGACTGTTACTCGAATATCATGCGCGTGTTTGAATTGAATTTATTGAATTGTGGAATGAATGTAATAATTTAATTTTATGATGAAATTAAGATGCACACAGTGATCCGATGAATGTAGAATTAATATTTACGTTTATATTAAAAATCTAAATTTCTCATAATATCTATTAAATTAATAATAACCAAAAACTAAACTATCAAAATCCTCAAGCTGATTCCGGTCATAGTCATTCATAGTTTATAATTTAAGTAGATAATATAATGGATAATAAATAGATAATAAAAAATATGGAGACCCTTGATCATTCTTCTTAATAAAACGAATGATAGTGTAAATTGGGTGTTTCTGGATCTCCTTTGATCCAGAAACCACTGAAAGTGTTGAAATTGAAGAAACCAAAATCAGAAGAATTGCTATGTGATTGTGATGCTGTAGTATGTGCTCAGCATGTTGTGAAAACTACATTATTTAATGATATTTATACGAGTACGAGAGAATTAATAACTAAAATATGTATAGGATGATATTGAATCCAGGCCGTAATTGTTAGTATTCACTATATTGTAAAATACCATAATTGTTACTGTTCTGTTTTATATTAATACCTATTACAATAACCTATTAAATAAAAGAGTTAATATCATTTGTCGTTTTATTTTAATACATAAGTATAACACAAACACTTAACACAGGTACCTAAATAAGGTAACATCATGACATCCGAGCGCATTCCATTCCTGATTGCTCACCGTGCCGAATGGACTAAACATGTTATCACCTATATTATGAATTGAACTGAATTGAATCAACATACTATTTAAGTGAAAATTCGTATGAATATAAATGACGATATAATACTTATGGAATAAAATTAACGAGCATATCTTTTGAAAAATTAGACTAAAATGACTGAAAGATTGGTTTAATTGAGAACGTTGATGTTTGAATACTAGAATAACTGAATTATTGAAGGGATGGTTTAAATATAAATGAATAATAAATGACTGAATGATTGAATTTTAAATTTCTGAATGCAATGAATGATAGGGTAAATTAAGTGTTTCTGGGTATCCTGTGATGATTGAAATATTAGAATAAATAAATGACTGATTGATGAATTATTGAATATTAGAGCAAATAGTACCTATTTTTGAATACAATGAATGTCAGGGTAAATTGGGTGTTTCTGGATCTCCTCTGATCCAGAAACCCCAATTTACACCTACTAATATAACGTAATGAAATCCGTCAACTGCAGTTTAATTTCAATGTGTAACATTAGCGTAAATCCAAGAAAATATTATATATGTCTTCGATACGCCAAGGTTATCGTGTCCAGACTCCATTATAATAAAAACTCTCACGTAATATTGCTTGGTTTATTTTCAGACGATTTCACAGAGTACTTTTTAGGACGATTTCTAGCACAGAATTGAATTAAAATGTGACCTACAGTCCTTTTTATACACTAACCGTCATTACACTTAAATGTTTAACAACTGCCACTTCCTTTTCAACATATAATTGAAATTACAAACTAATCAAAAATCGACATTAATATTGTAATGAATTTTGCACAACACCAAATGATTTATTTTACACGAATAACAAATTTATTTTATTAACCAAACGCTGCTTTACAACATTGTCAACAGATGGCGCTATCAACAGGATGCAAATATAAACGCATGTTATTTATTACCGTAAAAATAAGTGTCAGAATAATGTTATTTAATACTAATTGATTTTACTTTGAAAGTTTCTGGAGTTATCTTAAGGCGAGGTTGCAGTACAGTGCGTAGCTCGACCCCTCCCCCCGCAAAAACAAAAACACGGCGGTGGCGTCAGCGAGTGAGCGGGGGGAGGGGAGGGGGGGGTTTCGTGTGTACGTGTGCCACAGCGCAGCGTAAAAAAACCGTAGATGAGTTATGCGAACTTCAAAAGTGGCACATTAAAATAAAATAAATAAAATAAAAACGTTTATTTCAGTTACAATTGGCCTTGTGATACATATTATTGGAGATCACCTTTTAAGCAAGGAATTGCTTGTATTAGGAGACTCCGCGCTTCCACTTGTCACTTTAATGCAATTGAAATGTAGACTATGTAAATTATGTAAACATGCAAAAATAAAATGGTGAGATATTAATTTACACTTTCGTGGTTTTTAACAAAATAAAGTGGTGACTTAAAATTATACAAATGTTCTTACAAATAAATGAGAGTTACACAGGAAGAGGCAGATCACGCATGTAAGTGTAATATGAGTATCATGAATGAGTGAGTGAGTGAGTGTGGGTGTAAGTGTGTGAGAGTGTGAGATATTGTGGGTGTAAGTATGAGAGTGTGGTTGTGTCGTGTGTTAATTACAATATAATGAGCATTGCTCAGTTCATTTTATTGATTGTTATTAACATGCTATGCCTAGACGAAACGTAGCTGTCCTAATGTATGTTATCGTTTGTAGGTTAGCCCTGCGACACTGTCTTGGGATCGAAAGAAGCACAATAAGTCTTCTTTCACTAACCATGCGCTCATCATCCCAATTTAATCGTAACTAATTGGTTTACTGAATAGAAGATACAATAGACTCAACATCGTCGTAAGTTTTAGTACTAAGCCAATCGATTAAAACTTTTTTGCAGTCCCGGAGCTTCATGGAATATATCCGCAATTCTTTATTCAGCAAGTTAGTAAAAACAGGCTAAATGTCTCATTTGGCTTTAGTCGCGTACCCGCTGCGGTCGGAAGCGCTCGCTCTTTTACTCGCGTGTGTGTACGTTACATTTGAAAATGCCGTCGTGTGTAATGAGATTTTGCACAAACTATAGTAGAAAAATGACTAAAAGTTATGGAATCACTTCTCATTCATGAGTATTACAATATTACAACGTTTTATTTACAATTTATAATCAATTCAGTATCACAAATAATAGAGTGAATAAAAAATTGGCATTTAGCGAGTGTAAAAGAGAAGCAGTATTGTGCGTGTTCAAAGACTAAAAAACAAAGTATCCAGATGGGACATTCGTAATAAAAAAATACTGATGTATGTTCTTGTCAAGTAATAAAAGTGATTTGAGGCTGAATCAACACAATATATTATTATTATAGAAATACAAAATCATACGTAAGTTACAAACATTGACGGATGATCAAAATCCATTCACTTGTTCTTGTTTTGCTCCTTTTAGTATTAAACAACTATGCACAGTTTTTGCTACCGACCCACCGTACCCCTGGCAGTACCCCTGGGGGTATGGTGGGTCTTTCAAAGCTTAACCGTATTCCCAGATAATATTGTTGTGTAATAAGTTTATTAATTTCAGTTCGATAATTTCAAGTTCTACTATTTTGTGGGATCATTCCCAGTATTGCCCTATTGAACAGTTCTATGATAGAACTGTCCTAATTCTATTAGCACAACTTGATGAGGAGAATAGAACTAATAATATAATAATATTCTACCACATTCACACAACACCATCTACTCCCAAACTAAGCAGAAGCTTGTACTATGGGTACTAGATAATAGATAAACATACATATATACTTTTTTTGTAAATACATACATATTATACATAGAAATTGCATAATGGGATAAGTAATAGGAAATGTCCCAGTCTAGTTCTATGTATGTTTTTACAAGGATATTCAATAGAACTACTGGGAATGATCCGTAGTGTCACGACATCGCGCTTATATATCCGAATGAATATGTTTTGTAGATGTTCATTTGTTTAAGGTGTAAAACAAATTAACGTCTACAAAACAAATGAACGCCTACAAAACAAATGAACGTCTACTAAACAAATGACTTACAGAAAGTGATCAGCTATCGATAGTGATTGCAGAAAACAGATGCATGCGATTTTCAACCTAATTGACATCATTTTATAATTTATAATTTTACTACCGTTATAATGCCAGAAAGCGAGAAAAGCAAAAAAAAAAGTTTGTCATAAATTGTCAATAAGGTCGAAAATCGCATGCACCTGTTTTTTGCAATCACTATCGATAGCTGATCATTTTCTGGTAGTCATTTGTTTTGTAGACGTTCATTTGTTTTGTAGACGTTCATTTGTTTTGTAGATGTTCAATTGTTTTGTAGACGTTCATTCGTTTAACACATTTTTATACATACATATTTATTCGGATATGTGAGCGCGATGTTGTGACACTACCCTTGTAAAACATACATAGAACTAGTGGGAAATTTCCTATAACTGTTTCCCATTAGTTCTATTCTTCTCATCAAGTTGTGCTAAAAGAACTAGTGGGAAAAAAAGTATCACTAGTTCTATCATAGAACTATTCAATAGAACTAGTGGGAATGATCCAACAGCGCTAGGATGATCATGATGACGGGTCTTCAACAGTACCACAGATTATACCTATAATATCTTTGTATATTATAGGTATAATCTGTGGTACTGTTGAACCATTAGCAGTAATACCTAAACGTTTTATTCACTAATTTATCTCCTTGTTGCACTATATTATCGTACTAGCGCTTGTTTTAGCTTGTCTAAAAATACAAAAACGTTAAGTAGTAAGTCATTATCATACGAGAGATAACACTGTTCAGTTTAATGTCCACGTAGCACGTTGGTACAACACTACGAGCATTTCCAGGAGCCAGGAGTACGGTTAAGTTTTAAAAGACCCACCATACCCCCAAGGGTATTGCCAGGGCTACGGTGGGTCCGCAGCGCAATGTTTTTATATTAACGTACTGTTTTAGGTTTCCATTGAATGAAATGAGAAGAATAAAATGTACTATTTTAATAAATGTTATAAATAAATCACATCGACTTTTTATTTCCCTACCTTAAATGAATTAATCAAATTTACTTTGAGGCAAATAGAATTTACTCAAGACAGACAAAGTGATCATGTCGCATCTGAGTCAAATTATTGTTTGTGAAACGGTCAGCATGATGTCACAATGCGCGTCGGTACAGAGAGTATATCTCTTTGTTTATCTCTTTTTTGCGCTTGCGATGAGATGTGCTATCTCACTTACACTTCTTATCTAATTCTTAGTGTGTTGTTTTCACATATTTATATTAGTGTGCGTACGCTTTTCGCGATGTGTGCCACCTGTAAGCGCCGGTTAACTCGTCAGTAACCTGTCTACGGTTTCTTACTAGTATGTCTATGGTTTGAACGATTGAGTTTGGAATACGAATTTCTTTGTACTTTTGCGAAAACGTAAATGCGGGGGTGGAGGGGGATTTTGCGGAGCAACGACGTACGTCCGCCCTCAATCACGCCTAGACAGGCACTGATGAACGGCCGGCGAGCGATATAATGCCAACAATTTGACTATTTTTTTTTCTTGGAGAAAAATGATAATGAAATTACGAAATCTGCTTTTACCATTTATTTTAAAATAAAAAGCTGTTTCTATTGATAATACTTTCATATAAATTCATTATGGAATCTCTGAGCAGTACACGTTTAAAATTTTGATTTAGTGCCATGTTTGACATTTTTTTTTATCGAGCCAATCATTCCAAATCGTGTTTCTATCTTTACGATTTACTAGAAGATATGTTCAACTTTTATACTTTAATTTTTATTCATTAAAAATATCATAGTTCATGGGACTTTCAGACGTTCAAAAATCTTAAAAAGTACTGCAACCTCGCCTTAATAACTAAGCGATAAATTAAATACCCAATCTTTATAAAACAGTTAAGCAGCCAATACAGTGTCTAATATTGTAAAGTAGTGAAGTTCTCAGTTCTGTGTTCACAAATAGTTATTTAAATATCAATCTTAAATATTATTAACATTTTCGTAACAATATAATCATTATATATTAATTTGCGCCCATATATACTTATTATAATAGGAAGTCCCCGCCACGTCCTGTCTGACGGAAAAAAAATAAACCCAAAAAATTATGAACGTATTTTTGTACGGTGAGACCAATAGATAGTATGATTTCCGAGGAAGATACATATATATAGGTATGTATAGGTGTATAATTCAACCCCCCCTGTAGGTCCTCCACTTTGTCGTGGTGGGGGGGCTCAGTAACCGTGGTTAGGGCACCCACGGTGAAGCTAAGCGAGATCCTGGGAGTGGACGCTCCACATGGGCTTGATGGAAGCCTGCGCAGGATGCGAGTGCGGGGGACAGTTCTGTCTGTCCCTCGCAGTCGGGCGCAGTCGCGGGAGGAGAGGCGTGTCGGTGTGGCGTTGCCGCGCGCCCTATCTCCCGCGACCAAATGGGGGTGCACCATTTGTTGCGTCGTGATAGGGCCGCAGAGAAAGAGGAGATGCGGTGCGGCGATGCTATCCTCTGCGGCCGTTTTATTGCCTGCGGACGGCGAGCGCTGAAACTGCTCCCCGTCCGCTGCCAAAAGGCAAGGAGGCGGCGTTGTGTGCACGCCGCCTCCTAAGTCATAATAAGACGGGGCTCGCCAACACCAACGGCGGGCCATTCCCGGGCGGGTTCACGGTAAAGTATGCTATCCGCGAATCGCATGACCCCGCCATGACACGGGACCCGTAGGGACACCGCGGTAGTTTTAGTGGGTATCCCCCACCTTTAGGGGAGAGCCTCCACACACCTCCTCCGCCAGTCCCAAGCCCGGTCGATCACACTCTGGCCGGGTTGGCGTCGAATTGGGATGACACAATAGGAGAGTTTCCACCGTAGTCAACAAAAAAAAGGTGTATAATTCAAGCGGACGGAGCCGCAGGCGAAGTCTAGTTACAACAGAAATATTATTCTTCTTTTCTAATTTGAATTGTATCTATAGTCCTTTGGTTAGACTTCAGTCTGACCGTGAGATCAGATTTTTAAGTAATTATTATAATATTTTTACATAGACTATAATATTAATACCTATAAAATAAAATGCCGAGCCGATAATTTCATACAGACTCACGCCTGTATCCCCGAAGGGGTAGGCAGAGGCGTAATAGGTATTACACCCACATTTCGCCATGAATTTTGAGGTCCCACGTAATAGGGGGCGAGCCCATTGTCGTTACCGGGCACATTACCAGACTCACGCCTGTTTCCCCAAAGGGGCAGGCAGAGGCATATGAAACGCCCACTTTTCGCCAGTGTTTTGTTCCCACGTAATAGGTGGCGAGCCTATTGCCGCTTATCGGCATATTTTGTTTGCCAGAGCCTCGTCTGTTGATCGGCAGGTGCACCACTTGCAGGTGAGGTTGGCTTGGGACCCTAAGTTCTTGGTGGGAACCCTATGCACCCTAATTTCATATTAACATTATATGAAATTATAAGCTACCAGTATATACTCAGAGTTCGTACGTGGCACTTGAGGATTACTTCTACGACGATCCTACACTCCAAATGCCGAAACTGACGTTACGTGGCTGCGCCTTATTTTGATTAACCTAGTTTTGGTGCTGCCGTTAAAAGCATAACAATTTGGAATTATTTTATGCAAATAAATTTGAACCTGAACACATATTAAAAATCAACCTCATTTGCCAATATCTAATTCAGTTTCCTTTTAGGACATCACTATCTTGAAAAAAAAATCATCAGCTTAAAGTTTTATACAGGTATTTATCATCAGTTTTCACTTATCATCTGAATATCATTCTGAATCAGAAAACACTTTCAATATAGTATCCCACTAGATATCACAACAAAGATGTATTCCATAAAACGTTGAGGAAAGAGGAACAAATCTTTTCCTTTGTTACCTTATACGTGACAACTTGCATAGCAACAGAACGATTCAATACTTACAAACTGCTATAATAATTCAATATTCCTTTCAAAGCGACATCGGAAGAGCGTCGAGAACTCATAGTAATGGTGGTTATACCTTTGTTCTCGAAACAGAATAGTAGTTTCCATCTTGATGATAGTTGAGGCGACACAACAAGTTTGAATATTTAGTTGAAATTGGACAGCTGGGTCTGAAATGGGTTATGTGCGCGTGTTCCGAATGAATACTCCCGGTAATGTGAGCTCCATTGTATACCTCAGACCATACAAACCTTACACACGTTAGAATGTAGACTTTTTGAAACCCGACTCAAAACATATTAGGTACCTACTTCTATTATAGTAGACGAAAATAAAAAAATGTCTCGCGTATTATATTGGAATTAAGAAATCTAAATCGAAAGCAAGCAAATACTGATTTATATATATATATCAGTATTTGCTTGCTAGGTACCTACATAAGTTGTTTTGAGTCGGGTTTCAAAAAGTCTTTCAGAATCTTATTAACACTTGTCACCTCATTTTTGTCACTCACAGATTTTATTTTTTGCTTATTATTACATTCATTTTACTCGACTATCTTCAAGAATGCTGACAGAAGCCTTCAAAAAGACATTTATATAATTTGAGGTAAAATATACGTTATAATTGTCAGATACATCGGATAGACAGTAAGGAAACGACAGAATAATGAAGTACCTGAAACGTGGTATATGATATCTAATACTAATATATAAGGCTGAAGAATTTGTTTGTTTGTTTGTGCGCTTGAACGCGCTAATCTTAGGAACTACTGGTCCGATTTAAAAATTATTTCAGTGTTAGATATCCTATTTATCGAGGAATACTATAGGCTATATAACATCACGCTATGAGCCACGGGAGCGGTGCAGTACCCTTAAATAACTCGGGTGTAACCGCGGGCTCATCTAGTTATAAATAAAAGTTAATAATCTTCAAATATGGCGGTGCTGACGGTGGCGACATCTGTCGGCGCATATCGAGAAGCCCTTCGCAATACAAACGCATATTATTACCTCGTAAGCTGTCAGTCATTTTGTTATAATTATATGCCATGATAACGTCATCATATTTATCAAAATGTTAAGCAAAAATTAATCTTTGATAGTATAGGCAACAGTTCTGAGACAACTTTTACGCAATTGCAATAATATAGAAACCTGACCTTATAAGCAACTTAAAATAGTTTAGGACCTCTTTAATATAATTTGCATGGCACGGCATCCTGCTATTTATCGGAGACTGAAGTAGTAAATGCGTACTTTTGTCTCAACTAACAAAAGATATTTCAGAGCCAAAAACAAATATGAAAATACTTCACTTAACCGAAAGATACTAAAATGAAGTCCATCTAACAGCTACATAATATTATTATGTAACTGGCAAACACGCACAATAACGTAATTACCACCTGAGCAGAAGTATTTAGTTGATACACGTGTTCAGCGAATAGGGAGGAAAAAATTGCTTTATTCTAAAACTGTCAACTGTATCTCCCTTAGGAGTTGATATTATTGTTTCAAAGGATATCTTATTTTCAGCGAAGACCGACAAAATAAAGGGACGCTTTCATTTGTAGAAATCGTAATAATGGCTGCTTTTTACCTGTCATCGATGTCTGTTCTTGATTATACTTTTGTTGGATATATTGAAATCTTTTTTTATTTTGCCCTCATAAATGTATATCGGTAGTACTTGGAAGTAGGTTGATGTTTGATTGATGAAGAGGGAAGGGAGACATTCGACACTCTACAACTGCATGTTTTTTTGGAGATTTTGCAGCCCCTTTCTAACGAATGATTAAGAGGGAGTAAAATTGGGTGTGAGTTCATTTTATTGAAGTAATACGAAGGTTAAATTATAATGTTATATAATATGAATTCGACATTTACATTTTAAGTCTGGAGTTCCAAAAAGATTGACTTTTCGACGTTTAGTTTAGTCTCTCACGAGGTAGTGATTGTTTTGCTAAGCTCACTTCTGTACAAGTATAAAATTCTGTCTGATAAGATATTTTCAAACACAAAGCTTCTGAATTATAAATGTAACTCTCTATATTTTTTCTTATTCTATTACTTTTAGTATAGCAAAAGTTCTTGGTGAGCCAGGAAGTTTTCACTACCGGATCTATTCGACCTCTTGTGGTATTAAATTTTATAAAACTATTATAAAAATACCTCACTTTCTTACTACCTAACTTACATCTATACAAATTCAAGAAAAGATACTATAATATTTTTGATACTTACTTCAACAACATACAATGTACTACAAAAATATCCTAGATTTCTAGAAAATATTTATTGAAATAATGAAAATATACAGGATTGCAATTATACGGAGTAACTAATTGTTGTAAGGGCTAGTAGTGACTCTTGAAGTGTTAATAATATTTTTTTCTGTTACCTTGGAGCCATTTCAATATAAATAACAGTATGTGTGAAACGAAAAAGAACTAACATTCGTATTATTTCGCACGGATTGTTATAGCTTTTATAACAAAGTACTAAATGACACATGAAGCTGCCGGTCCCAAAGTTAAGCCATGCCAAAGGTCAAGTACAATAAGTCCAAAAAAAATTAAAGTGGTTTTAAATGGTTTTATGAACCCAAATAATTATTATTCTCAATATCTTGTTCGATTTTAAGACGGAAAAAGACTTACGTAAATCATAATTTACAAAATTAAGAATTTTAATTGAGGAGTTTTAATTCATACAAGACGCGAGCAATTTTTGTGATGTGTAGCGACTTTTTCAGTTGACAATTATACCTATCCGTTATACGCCTAGTGAAAAAACTATAATATGCCTAAGTGTTTTATTATAATAATTATTTATTACTCACTGGAAGCGATACATTCAGACCCTAAAATATTGAATTTTAGGGTCTGAATGTATCGCTTCCACATACATAGACATATTGTTTGTGCACTTCTGAATTCCCAAACTAATATCATACAAATTACAAACCTCAAGTCTACGTAAGTGAATTCGATAAAATAAGGCTCTTGTTATTCCAACACAATGATTAATCTTTGAGCAGTTTTTTAAGCATATCAGACATATCAAAGCAAGATTTAAGGACATCGTATATACGGCAAAAAAAATTGTGCAAGTTATGAAAATTCAATATGCATTTGCTCACGCAACATTCAAAACGCGTCAAATGATTAATAATATTGTGAAAGAAAGATAGCAGAAGTGAAATGGGTAGCTGACGAGCCCGCATTTTGATGTGGTTTATGTTTATTTTCGATTTCACTTCACTTAGTACACGCGAGGGAGGGTTATTAGATTAAATTTGATGAAAACAGATGAAACGTAAACATTTCAATAAGAAAATTGGATGTTTTGCGAGTAAATTTCGTAGAGCGAAACGGGGTTTTAAATTATTTTGTAACAAAATACCAAAACTCTACTTATGTGCCTTTGAAATGTAACATTATGCTCGTATATCATTAGATAACGTATTTAATTATGTTAGGATGTTGGAATAACGGGTTTATTTGCCATGTTTCAAATATATACATACTTATAATATGAACCACAAAAATTAAAATGTAATAATATATATGTACAACCTCAAATATTATTTTAAACAGCTATATTGTACATAGATGTGAAATGTTAGAAAATGCTTAAAAATATTAAATGAAAAATAAAGTACATACCATTGAACCACCAATATCAAGCAATGCGAGCAAAACATTACGAATTTTCAGTTATGAATAGCAAAACCAATATTGTACATATATAATTACAAAATATATTTCTATAATTCATTAATTTATAAACATAGTTTTAGATATAATTATGCACAAACGTTCATTTAATTTAATGTTTAATTCTCTCCATTTTTAGCTTATACTACATTACGTATAACGTATCTCACACTGCTATAGTGGCAAAACTATTAGTTGTAATGATGAATCACTCACTCGTTTATCAGTCCAAGCAAAATGCAGTTGAGTGTTATTTTACTATCATTCATCATTTACAGTGTAGGGATATTGTGTAAGTTTTTTTTTTGTTGCAACTTCATTGATATATCGTTGTTTAATAAAGTACTATAGGTATAGTTATGTGTTGTGTTTTAGGTGAGGATAAGGCAAAAAAATATTCTGAATCAAAGCACAAACTCGAAGTTTTTGGATTTATCCACAGTTACAAATTTGCCCCAGACTCGGACCTAAAATATCCGGGGTTGCTGGTATCACCCATTATACTAGTTCCTGAAATAAACTGGAAGCAAAATGTGAATTTTCAGTTGAACCAGAATGAAAACGAAGTGTTTAGTGATTCTTTTACAGTCAATAAAATTCTATTGGATGATAACAATGATATTGAAGCTACCTTTCGACAAGCTCTTGACAAAGGAAGTGGAAGTAAAAAAGCCCTAAGAGAAGTAAAAACAAATGAGACTATAATACATAGTGGTAATATGACGAAAGGCAACATTACCGAGAACACTAATATGGATAATGAAGTTATAACAACCACAACACCAGCAAAAGAAGAAAATGTTCCTCAAGGAACTACTTCTACGTCACCTACCACTACGACTATAATTAATGGTCCTTATGCAAAAGCCTCTTATAACAACCAAGCTATAGAGTCATTGACCATAACAACAAAAGGCCCAGATGTATTTGCTCCTACAACAGACGTAGAATCAAAAAATTTCACTACAAGTACAAACATCAGTCTGAAAGAAAATATAACAAGTGAAGAGCCCTCAGATTCACTGAACATTACTAGATATCCATCAGTAAATGAAACTGACAGTCCAATAAAAGGTGTCTACCCTGCAGCTCTATACAACAGTGCTGTGATTGATCAGTTATCAATTACGACAAATTCTTACACAAATGGATCACCTCTGCCGCCGCCACAAGATGAAAGATGGAAAAGCTTCGCTTCATTAAGGAAAATTTCACCGACATCAAATGAATTCAGACCATTAGCAGGTGTGTATTATGATGGATTTTTGCACAAACCAATTCTTTTGAAGCAGGGTTTTGTGCCTTACAACCGTTACGGAATGTTGAGATCATTATTATAAATTGGCTCGCGACTTGGTTGCTCCTTAAAACTAAAGTATTATTTTTTATTTTTATGATGATTTATTATATTGAGACTGGAATAAAAAATGGAGTGAATTTTAAACAAAAAAGCTGAACAATTAGGTCAAAATTCGACTGATCATACCAGATAAAAAAACGTACCAGTAAAATTACACTGTAACTATGTACCTGACAAAGTTCTCACATTTCCAACGAGCGCTGGAATCATAAAACCTGAACAATGCCGGTAACTACTGCAACTCGACAAGGCTCTAAAATTGGTATTGTTAGAACATACTCGTAAAGCAAGCATCGGCTTTTGTATTCCAACTCATGTTAGTAACAATGTCACTTGAAGATTGAGACTAAATTAGTTTTCTTTTAATAATTTCTGTTACTCGATCGCTTTTTACAGAATTCTTTATTTCTACGTCACTTAATTCTTTTATTTTTGTTGTTGATGTTGTGTTTGCTTTATACTTAACTCATCTTAATATATAAAATCTTTGCGTTACTGACTGACTGACAGACACGCTACATCCGAAACTATCGGGCGCAGGAAGCTGAAATTTGGCATGTATGTTCCTTGGGGACCGTAGGGGTGCACTAAGAAGGGATTTCCCGAAATTCCCACGGGATCGGCCAAAACGGGTAAATTAAAAAAAAAATGCAGGCGTAGCTGCTGGCGTCCTCTAGTTAGTATATACAGAGTATTTGGTCATTCGACCAATTCCTTGAAGGTGGTTATATTTGAGGTCATTTGCCACAAATTGACCCCCGTCAACTGGTGGTCCAAAATTAACGGTTTCTGAGATATCGAGATTTAAAGTTTTTTTTTAAATACAAGGTGGTAAACCTTGTCATCAAAATAAGCTGGATAAAAAAATCTATTCACTTTTTGGCACTAAATTGTTTCACTAAAAAATCTGTAAAAATATCTTAAGATTTTAAAAATAAAGGCCTTGACCTTTGTGACGAAATTATATATTTTTAGATGATGTTCTAAAAATTAAAATGAATTTATTTGAAAAAAAATATGTACACAAATATATTAAAAAACATCAAGGATTCATTACCTTTCGATAATGGTACAACTATACTCCACTTTTGTGAGAGTGAAAAAAATACGATCCGATTTCTTAACAAAAGCAGAAGATTTCTTAAACTATTTCTATTGAGATATCAAAAAGAAATTAATTTAAATTTTCAGAAAATCCTTTATTTTATAAATCTTAAGATATTTTTACAGATTTTTTGTTTGGATTAATTGCAAGTTAACAAGCTTTCCAAAAAGTATGTTACAATTAAGAGCCAAAAAGTGAATAGATTTTATTTTTTTGGATTATTTTGATGACATGTTGGAAAGTTTCAAAAAAATCTTCAAGTCTTATATCTCAGAAACCTTTAATTTTTGACCCCTAGTTGGCGGCAGTCAATATGTTGCAAATTACCTCAAATTGAACCTCCTTCAAGGAATTGGCCGACTTACCAAACATATATTTACTTACAATCTAACACATACATATATACACCTGTATATATGTGTTAGATTGTAAGTAAATATTAAGTTTAAATTGTAGCAGTTCTCATGTTTCTTTTAATGTGTCGTGACTAATTACATAATATTTTGATACTTGGCCAATGTGTTTGAGTTCTTTTGTTACAAACCTACACTTAATCTACTTAACTATAATTTTATACGATGTCTTTTTCCTTAGAAATATACAAGGTCATTGTAGCGATGACCTTATTTATTCCTTAGGAAATTAGACTTTGAGATTCTTAATCGGTGGTTGCGCGTAACTTGTCGCTAATTAGTATTATTAAATCGATCAATGTAAAAACTATTTTGGTGACTACTTACAATTGCCTCTTTTTTAAACATTCACGACGTGTCTTATAATAAGGTGCCAACGCTTAGAAACAAGTATTGCAACCAAATTTCACTTTTGCTTAGACTACCCTAAAAAAGGGGAGAATAAGACGAAGCTATCCGCGCTCTTTCTTGCGCACTACTATTCCCTTCTTATTCTAGCTCACCTTCTCCTAAGTTTTTCTAAGGGAAAGAAGAGCGTCTTGGCCTTCTGGAATTTATACGATAGCAAGCACATTGGTACATTTAGTCGATTTAATATGAGGCTGTCTCGATCAAGCCAGCCCATTCAAAAAGATTTTTCACAAGTCCCAAGTTAAGTGTATCTTTTACATGCCTATATTTGTCTTTATTTAAGTCTGATATATTTTAGTCTTCATTAAAGCATTACGATTATTTAAAGAATAAGCCGCAGTTAAATACATAATTTTAAAGTAATATGATATTCTACCACATACACACATTATCATCTAGTCTAGACACTAAGCGGAGCTTGTACTATGAGCACTAGACAATGGATAAATATACATAATTATAAACTTTATTTTTTGACGAAATATGTACAATATTAGTAACAGCTATACAAATTGCTAGAATGATTCGTTAAAAAATGCTGAACGAGACGCTCGTAAGTAATCCGCTCTAAAATACAAAACACTTGAATAAAACACATGCGATACATTTATAGACACACATTGTTGTATCCAGAATTGAAACAATACTGCACCGTAAAATTTTAAGTGTATTATTTTTTAATCGTGTGCATTTTGATCGAGTGTTTTTCCTGGTGAACAGAGAGGCATGTTTAGTGGGTTCGCCGCGGCGGTCGACAACAGAAATAAAAGCGCAGGTGACTTTCTGAACATTTATTATTCACCTGACAGAGTCACTCGCCATTCGAAGTTACCCGTAAAATGTCGAGGACATTTTAAGACGCAGGAAGTATGGTATTGTTTTGTTGTTACGACGTGAGCAATCGATCGATACGACTGTTTGTGTGGATAGATATTAAGAATTGGATTTATTTTAAGTTTAACGTCAAACTGCATTGGTGAGTAGTTTAGACACTCCTAGGTGAAGGTAAATATGTTTTATAGAATGTAGTTATGATAAAAATACAAAACAGTCTTAAAATAAGATCTTCAATTGTTGAAGTTAGGGCATAGTACTATGTTCATTGAGGTAGGTATATTTTTCTTTGTTGAACATTTTGACACATAACACATATTATTGACCCATGACAGATATTTTGTACCCATTTGTCATGAAATCTATATTGCCAACTTAACATTGAACAAATACAATGAGCTAAAAAACAATCGACGACCTGTTGGCGCCGTGGGAGTGTGAGCGACTGCTACGCTGAAGGTCGCGGGTTCGATTCCCGCTCAAGTCAAACATTTGTGTGTATGAATATGAATGTTTGTCTTGGTCTGGATGTTTCTATGTATAATATGTATGTATTTACAAAAAAAGTATATATGTATGTTTATCCATTATCTAGTACCCATAGTACAAGCTTCTGCTTAGTTTGGGACTAGATGGTGTTGTGTGAATGTGGTAGAATATTATTATTATTATCATCTTTATTTAAACTTTCTCTCATAATCATATTTTACATTTCTATGTTATTTAGCAAAAAACAAATATAAAAATATAAAATAAAATTACGGGGCTCATCGGTATCGGGTGCAAGGGCCAAGTTACCGGTGGTTAGAGGGCTCCAGAGAGAAGAACCGCCTGACGATACGAGCCGTAGCCAGCAATACTGCCTTCTGTATAGAGGACTTAATCCAGCCGTCTAACGCGAGTCTCTTGAGGTGGTGATCGAGGCTCTTGGCAATGAGACCATTAACTGACACGACTATCGGTACAATGATCGCCGAGTCCACATCCCACATGTCGACAATCTCGTGAGCCAAATCCATATATTATTATTATCGTTAGCGTCACATTTGCACTTTACCGCAAAGATAATGACGAGATACTAAAACCTGTTGAATCTAAACGTGAGCTGAAAAGTCTATTCGTGGAAATGGTAATCATATGAATATAAACCATAAAAAAATCGAGTATGTCTACCATTTTCGATAGCACGTTCCAAGGTTGCTTTTATCACTAACACATAGTGCCAACTTTGTGATCCCTTTGCTATAGAAATAACTTTAGAAGGGCAAGCGAAGACCTGTTATTAAAATCTTATCAAGGGAGTCTAATTATCTTTATAATGAGGTTGCATCAATATTCAAAGTAAGTATTTGTCTCAGCAAACAAGACCCTCGACAAATCGTCGTCCAGAATAAGATAATAGGGGACAAAACTTAACGCATTGACCCCTTTTTAAAGGTTAATGTCTGAGGGCTTCGGCCGCGTTACCTGAATACTAAAGTCATGTGAAACCATTTTGATGTTTTGACTTTCATGATGATAAGTGAAGGCGACATTCTGTGTTTTAAAATAATGTTCTGTCAATTCTTTATGCTGGATGTGATAGATAAGGTATTTTTCGTGTCCTATATTGATCTGAGGTTTCCTATCTGAAATAGAGAGAATCTCACCGAGCCTGATATGAGCGCCTTGACGCTTGTTATAACCATTTGAAGCAGCTGAAGTCTGGTTTTAAGCTATGCCTAAAACATTGTGTACATGCCATGTCCATTAAGTACAGATACTTTCGTTGTTGGTATTTTAATGTCTTTGTTTTTAAAAAGACTAGTATGAATGTCTAAATGTCTTTACAAACATTTAAACAACAGACACACAGAATATCCAGATTCGGAAAAACTGGCTAGAAATAATAAGTATTTTCTATTACATTATTTTAAATACACAGATATTAAGTTTTTATTATAAAATATAAGTGTTTAGATTTTTCTGTTTTATTCCGCTCTTAAAACCAGTAAGTTCCGGTTGAACTTTGTTCTCGTGATCTCTCTGATTGCGAGAAAATTCTTTGCCTCTAACTTTTATAGAATTACTATAGCATAAATTATTCTCGGTAAGTACTTAGGTATCTTATATTTTGATTTAATGGTATTTTACCTCGTTATTGATCATTTTGAAGTTATTACTTTTGAATAGAGAACTTTAGTTATCTCTTAAAGCTGCCACACACAGTGCCGCAGGGCTTGTTTACCGGTTATTTTTTTAACCTAAATCAACGCAAGTACATGGGGAGCGTTTTATTAAGGTTTGACTCTACCTTAACCCCAAAAATACCGGTATCCTTAGAGAGCAAAATTATAAGGGTTTTGTATCAATAAACCGGATTACGGGGATTTTCCCATCTTTCTTGGATGTCGCCGCTACCAAAATTTCGATACTTACGTCTAGTTCATCGCCGCGTCGTAGGTATCGTTCGCGGTTTTGGATTAAACCGGTTTATTTACGTTTCTGAAGCACTCTCATCGCCAATACACTCCGAACGAAATCTTTTATAAAAACCCTTGAAAATCACTATCATACTGGTATTTTTTAAACCGGTTTCACGCCCTTACCAATGATCGACATCGTCCGATTCTCGTCCGGTTCTGCACCTATGAGCAAAAGTCGACAGCATGGAAGGCCAAGACGGGACTTAAAGGCTCTCAAATTTCAGTCAAGGAGTTTTTGACAAAAGTCCGTCAGACAACGTTTGCCAAGGCTCGTCTGCACTTTGGGATGCGGTCGTGCTGGACACAGGATGGCGTCATAGTAGTAAAGGCTTCAGATGGTCATCTATACAAGATTACTTCAGCGGATGAATTAAGTGCTCTGATAGCGAAGTATCCAAAGGTGCCTGGAAGCGAGGCGTAAGCCACTGTTAGCAGTACTGGTAGTTCCGGGACAGCAAAACCTTCTAATAACGGGTCTCGGCGAAACTAACTGAAGCTCTCAATGCGATATAGGTAGTAAATTTTGATTCCATATTGCATATTGTTTATGTCTGTTAGTAGGTACATAGTTCACACGTATCGCACTATTTATGACTCACTACATACTAATGATAAGTGAAGTGGGTAATACTAATTACCCACTTCACTTATCATTTCTTATTAAATATTAGATATGTACCGTATAACTACTAATTTTGTTAGCTTTATATTAATTTACACATTACTTTTTATTAAGTTCCGGCTTTGTTGGTTAGATTTCAATGTTGTTATTTTTCCGTCAAAGACAGAATTGTCACTTGTCAAATTGACATTTGACATTTATTAACCAAGACAACTCGTTAAACTAACTTTGGTATTAACTATGGAATATCCCTGAACTTTGTATTGGGGTGGAGGATCAAACTGTAATCTCTTTGTGGAAAAGTCAATATTCTGTAAAATATCATTTTTGTGTCCTTTGACTCTTGACTTTATAACTTGCGACTATCCAATTATATGTGTATTTTGAGAACAGTTTTAGGTTGCCAAAATACAAGTTTTACGTGGTAATATACTGGGTATGTCGATTTTCCGAGATATGCACCTAATTTGGCCTAAAATGACTGGACTAGTGGAGGCTTACTGGTGAAGCATCTACATCACATAATCTCTAAAGGTGGTAAAATATATTTTGTCATAATGACGCGTTCGCAGAATGTCTCTTTCGCAGAATCACTTTAACAATCAAGGGTCATTTCTCGCAGTGCCTCTTTCACAGAATGTTATTTTCGCAAAATGTCACATTTAAGCTATTCGTATAGCCTAAAAAATATAGTTATTCTTAGAAAGTCTTTGTTCTCAAAAGTTCTGATAATAGATCTAACTTTAGGAAGGCGGTGCAGGACTGCATTGTGGAGCTCTAATGGAAGTTAATTCATGAAAACTGATATAAGGCTAAGTACCCATAGAATAATTTGTTGTTCCTGTCCAAAATTTGGGCTTCAAAGCACAAACTTGGGATGCAATCGCAATAGATTGAAGATGATGACAATAAAGATGAATAGATAAATAGATGAGGTATTGGTTTATACGAACGACTTACGACATCAGCAGTAGTCAAGTCTTTACGCCCTGGCCACGGACAATTCGCTCCAGCGAAAATTCGCGCGACGCGACCGGCGACGCGACTTGCGACTGAATCAAATGTATAGAAATGTTCTAAGAATGCCACGCGCATCGGCGACCGGCGACGCGACCAGCGAATAGCACCGAGCGGTACAGCGGCGTGTCAAAACAAATGTATGAATTAGTAACGCGCACGCCACGGCGTCGAGCGGTAGTCGCGGCGACTAGCGCCGGAGCTGAGTCAGTATAATTTTTTTAGTTTATTTCTTCGCGAGCATGATATTATTCTTAGAATTTTTAGTTAGGCTAGCTATTTGGAACGTCTGGATGTTATCAATAACTACATAAATGTATACAGTATAAATAAAGTTGAAGTGTCTGTCTGTGATTTCAAAATACCTAAGTAAGTTTTTAGAAGTGCATATACCTAGTTAGTTAGATCACACTTACCTACATAAGCTTTTCCGTATTTTAAAAGCCGTAACACACGCTCGAACTTGTCCGGCGGACCAAACCCGTTGGTCCGGCGGACCAAATCCGTTCTCGCTACAGACGACCGGATCGGACAGTTGCTTCACGTAAGCTATATCCGATCCGACCGATCTGCAAACTAGCGGACCGAGGCGGACTCAATTAATAATAATTATGTTCGCCGGACTACTCTACAGACGGGCAGATTTGGTCCGGAGGCGATCCAAATCCGTGGTCTGTTCAGACCAAGTTCAAGCGTGTGTTACGGCTATTACTCGAGCTTATTACTTTTGCTAAAACTCGAGGTACAATAGGGTTTGCCTGTTCGCGTCCATTTAGTGCAGTTGGCAAGTTTGAAGGAGAAAATAAAAATATTCCAGCAAATTAATTCAATGAAAAATTTATGTAATGCGTTCATTATATAGTCTATTTTAATATTAACTTTCAGTTTTGTTCGAAACTTGTTTTTTTTTATTTTTAAATAGACAAACTTCAAAATATTGCATTTTACCCAGTTTGCGTCCAAAATATCCAAATTGCGTCCACCTGTGGACCGTTTCGCATCCACCGGCTTAGTCTTAACAATATCAACCTTATATTCCTTCATATAAGGGTGATATTGTTAAGACAATCTAAAGAAAGATCGACTTTTAACAATTTCTACATTTAAGGTTAAAGTTATAAAAAAATCTACATTATTATCATTATTAAATCACTTTGAAGAAACTATAAATAACTATTTATTGTTCTTAACATCGATGGAACTTAAAATCAAAGATAAAAAAATAACGATACATGTTGTCCAATATTGTGGTCTTCGGAATAGCATAATTTTTACATATGTATTTGTCTTATCGATTTCTTCTTCTCACGAATATCACTAAACGCTTTCTTTATTTAATCATCTTCTGTATTTTTACTTTTCCTTCTTCTTTCTTGTCCTAAGAACTCATCTTGAATAGAAAAAATATGGAATAAAAGAAATTAAGCATTTCATTGCACTAAATTTATAAAAATTGAATTTTAGACTCAGTATTAATCAAAAATGCATTTTAGATTATAAAAAAATATATATGTAATATATTTATGCTATCAGTTTTATTTCATGAAAAAATGGACGCAATTTGCTATAATATTATTCCTTGTAATTATAGTTTGCCTCCACGTGTGATCGATTATTATACCGATTGTAGGTATCTTTTATTACAATAATAATACTGTGGACGTAAATTGGTCATTACAATTGCATACTATTAATGTTAAAATAAACAAAATCCCAATTTCTATTTCATATTTTAATCACATAAAAATAAACAAGTAAAGAAAACATAAATAGACGAGTTCGCGTCCATTGCGGACGCAAAGTGGAAGATTTATAAATTCGGTGTTGTAATTCGCGTCCACCTTATTTTAATTATTAACTATAAAAATAAACAAGCTAATTCATACTATTCGTCTTTTCATTATTAATGTCTAGAAACAGCTATGTATCCTAAAATTCACATAAAACAATAAAATACTTACCGTAAAACACGCCGCTGCACACTATTTTTTTATTTAAATCACGCGCATCTGCACTCCTTGGTTGAACAACCGTGATTAACTAATTTTTTAAACAGGATTAGCTGGGCGCACGGAACTTTTGTCTATTTGTGCGTGTCTCTTATACGTTTAGCTATTGGCGGTACTGACTTTTCATTTTATTAGTGTGTTAGTATACTTATTTTCGAGCATTTTTAAAGGGAGGTCCGTAAAATGGACGTGAATTGGGCGATGGACGCGAACAGGCGAAATGACCCTACCTACAAGCGACGGCTCAGTACGCATTCAGTAGGTACCTACAGAATGTATACCGAAGCGCCTTGAGTTTGGTATGCAGTAGGTTAGATGGGTACCAAGCCTGACGCTCGTAGGTATAAATCGCGTTCCGATCGTTTGTATAAAGATAAAATACTTACAGTACCTATAGTTTTCAATACCGTGGTTAGGTACACAATATCAAGTCTGCCTCTGTGATTTTACGATAGTGTAAGCGGATAGTGAGGTCTCGGGTTCGATTGCCGGGTTGAAACAAATGTGATATTGCCACCAAAGTCCGTACAATGTCGAGCTGAATTTCATAAAAAGATCTCATCTAATGTCGTCTCGCTCCTGGTCTACACTGGTCGCGACGGCGAACGCGTGTGCCCGTGGCGTGATTTTCGCGTCGCGCGAATTGTCGCGTCGCCGGTCGTGTCGCAGGTCGCGTCGCCGGTCCCCGTGGCCAAGCCGTTAGTCACACATAAATGGTGGCCAAAATTCAAGCAATTTCTCTACTGAGCTCCGATTACTTCTACTATACCAAATCCTACAAGTCTTCGTTCCCATGATACGCTCAAAACCGTTACCAAATTACTCTCCACGTTTAGATTAACTAAGCTAATCTTCATTATCAGTCTGAATTTCATTAAAAAAAGCTCTTAACAAACAAAAACCTACTTAAATAGAATGCGGTAACAAAATGAAATTAACCGTTTGCTTGAAACAATGTATTCGTACAACTCGTTGGATTGTTTGGTAAACAAGTTCAATTTCGGCGGAGCAGAAAGGCGAGAATGTTTGCGGTCTACCCACCTGAGCTATGACGCTTTGGAATACGTAATTACATGCACATTTTGTATGCACTTGTATTTAAATTAAATTTCTATGGTCGCGCGGGCGAATTTTTTCTACTATACTGTTTTGGAAAAAAATTTAAAGTTTAGTGTAAAGTCTTATAAGGTTCTAATATGCCCAAGCTAAGCAATCGTAAGGCTTTCTTTGCTTTCTGAGTCCATAAATCAAATTATGTCAAAAATTTTATCTGCTTCAGCCTTTGGTATATACTGTTGTGTTTTGTTCGGCGAGTAAGAGTGGCGGCGGTTCTTCTTTAACCTTAAACTGCTGCTCGTCTACATCGACTCGTTTGTCTGCTATGCCTTATAAAGAAGAAAAATGCCAATCATATTTCTTCATAAAAGATTTGTTTATAATATAATAATAGCTATCTAAATGATTATCTTATTAGTATATAAACTACATAGAGTACATTTCTTACCTAACGGCGCCGGTCAAGGCCTACAGCGGCGGGCGGCAGCGGCGGGCGGCAGCGGCGAGCGTTTTCGATGTACATGGCGCGTTTACTGTGACGCGGCGCGCGGCTGCCTCAGAGTAAATGCGCCATACAGTACATCACCCCTGCCGCGTGACCAGGCCCTAAAAAGTGGTTAGAGAAATATTTTGCCGTTTAGGTTCAGCGGATTAGTTTCGTCGCATGAGGATTTTCATTTTATCTTAATTGTTGTTGCTATAAATCAGATTTATGAGGTAGAGAACAGCACTAAGAGATAAATGGACTGTAACAAATGTTTAATAGAAAAATATTAGGTTTTAAGTAAGCGTGAAAGAAGTTTTGTACCACAAGAAAAAATGTTAGCTTTACACGGCATTTTTCACTGCAGAGCAAATAGAAAAGGCAATTATAGTTTGGTTGCAGAGTAAAACGGTAAACGGTATTTATTAATCGGTATTTGACTAGGTATCAAAATTTTATCACCCAGTTTTTCCTGCATATGACTTATATTATCTACTGTTTCATACAAGAGTAGTAAACTTGGAAGTTGATGCAGATTTGTTAACACAATAGATAAAACGTTAATGTTAACACAATAAAAAATATTACGCATGTACACAGTAGAGACTGTACTAGATATGTTAACAAATATATCAATTAAGAATGTATACTTGTGATAAAATAAGTATTACTTTTCAAGTGTTTATAGATAAAAGACATAAATAACCAACTTTAAAAGTCTTATCTCTATGTGGGCCGGCAAAACCCTCAGACCCCTACAGACACCTCAGACCGTTTATGGGATACAGCTGAGCCTGGTATCACGATAAAAAAAAACATGGCGTGGTTAAAACGAGGGGACCATGATGCATAAAACGGCTTAGGGCAAAGGTGCGAGCATTAATAGTTTTTAAACATAGATATTATGAAAAATAAAACATTATTTTAATCAAACTGAATTTGCCATGCGCATTCAAACATGGCTTTAGCTTAACAAAGTTAGTAAATAACATTATATTATCCTTTTATATCGCAACTGATTTAGTTTTGCTCGAATAATTAATAAGTAAACTCAAAATTATTCTGTTCATATTCATATAATAATATTATCAAATCAAATCAAATTGTGGTTTCAACGTTATTACCTAATTATAATTTTAGGTATTAGTATATTTTCCTGGGTGTGTAGACAGAAATTAATTTTACATTGGTCCGGAACTGCCACAGGGTGGCGCGCAAGTAATTATAAAATTCATTCACTCACCTCATTTTGTTCTTTCAAAATATCTAGAGTATAATATTCTTGTATTACCTAGAGTGTAATGCCAACGTTCCGTGTATCGTATGCAAAGATTTGGGAGACGAGTTGTGATAACTGCTTACGTAAGGATTCAGACACATTTGTTGGCGTTTTGGAAGGTTTGGAGTGACACTAAAACGACATCTAGCGTCGTGAAGTGACTAAAACATTGACTCAAGTAGGTAATTCTGGTAGGTAATTATTCAAATTACTTCTATGTAAAGGTGCTTGCATAGAGCCTGATTTTTGGCGTTCAAAAATATTTTTATTGCTAAATATTTCGCACAGACAAAAATATCATCTTCAGCCTAGCATTTGTCAAAGAAAACCTTCACGAATCACGAAGCCTTTGTAGCAACCATAAGCATAAAACAATAAATCATTCCACAGATTCTTCAAACACTCACATTGAACGACTAGGTATACACGAACGCGCGAACGGTGTGCAAAAGTTATCTAAAGAAACATGTTGAGTACTCCCCACCCTTTAAAATAAATCATATGTAATACCGCATTGAGGGTGAGAGCCTCACGCCTTGCTCAATAATCCGCGCTTCGTATCTGGGGCTCAGATTTCATTACCATTTGATATGAAGATGTTGGAATTATACGAAGAGGTGTTTTGTATCGACTGGTTTTGATGTCCGCAGATTTTTGGCTTCTGGTTTTATTGGTTTGATGCAACTATTACTTTAACCTTCATAGACAAAATATGTATTCTGCCTATACTTTAGTATACGAATCTAGTTTACTCTCTTATAAAATGGTTATTTGTTCATGAATATATAACATAAGCTACTGAACAGGAGTACTTATGAGGCTTGTTGATCTTTTAGACTGGCGAGTTCGTCTATAGGTCAGTGAGCCTGTCTGTTAAGATAGGGATCGTCACTTTGATTCCCGTCCCGGGTAAATGTGTGAGTGATGAGCATGCTTAAATTTGTTTTGCATCTGAGTGTAATGACATACATACATACATCGACTCACGCCTGTTTCCCCGAAGGGGTAGGCAGAGGCATATTAAACGCCCACTTTTCTCCAGTGTTTTGATGAATGTAATGAATCTATATTATATTACTAGAGGTTGCCCGCGGTTGCATCCGCGTTATTTAAGGCTACTGTTCCGCCCTATCGCTCATAGCGTGTAAATGTTATATAGCCTCGATAAATGGGCTATCTAACACTGAAAGAATTTTTTAAAGCGGACCAGTAGTTCCTGAGATTAGCGCGTTCAACCAAACAAACAAACAAACTCTTCAGTTTTATATATTAGTATAAGATTATTTTGGCATTATATTATTATTATTTAATCGTCATTCATACGTCATTTTGCTTTCATTTGGTTATAGCTAGTGTCCATTTGGTTCGTTATTATGTTTACTGGTTGTCTGGTGGTCTTAGTACGAGTTCTGTCTAGTTTGAGATGAGATGACCATGTATGTTGTCCTAAGATATATTTATTTACCGTAGGTTCTGCGCAAACGGCCTATAGATCACAGCCATCGGTGGCTGGCGACAAGCTGGATACATTATTTGTTATGTGTTTTATATTAAATCTTCGCATACTAGTGGTATTTGGTCTACATTCCCCGCTCACTGCCCACGTAACATGCAACCACTTGCAACTTCAAAACATATCAATTTAACTAAACAGATTATCGAAACTAGAGTCGACCGCCGACCACGTAAGGAGGAAGTGGCCACTGGTGGCTTAAGTCGATGCGATGGTCCGTTTGCGCGGCCTTAGAGATTAGAAAGAGAAAGAAGATATACTGAGACCACATTTAGTTAACGGTCTTGGCAACAATCTCACGTAATAGAAGGCGAAGTCGTTACTGTTTATTGGACACATTTGACTCCATACTGTTAGTATAATACGCTGACGGAAAAATCTATTAACACTTTCTATCCAATTCGATACCTGAGACCTCGTCTCAGGTATCGAATCGGGTAGAAAGTGTTAATAGATTTTTGGTTGGTTTGTAGCTATAGTAACTTTCATTTAAATTGCTATTGGAACAGTATTTACCAGGTTTTGGGTTCTGTGACGTCTCGTGTCTCGAAGTCCCGGGTTTTTTTTTTGTAAATTGTGTTGTCTCGGGTCTCACTTTGAAACTGCTGAGACTTTCGAAACCCTTTTTACTCTTTATTTGAAGCTATAATATGATCATTTTCGAATAGATCCTCTGAGTAATAATGCAGTCAAAAGCTCTTTAGTATATAATATAGCCGTATTAATAATTGCGATCCAGGCTTTGAATCCTAATACAGTTTCTATCTAAAATTTAACGTTGACAAACGATCCTCAACTTTTAATTACCAACGAGATCTCGTGGGAACATGTGCTATCAATATTTTAACGTGCTTAACAGCTAGTACATGAACAGTGATCACCCTAATTTGTAGAAGTAAACGAACCATTCTACGTCTTGGGGTCGGGAAAAGGGATAGGAGGATTAGTGGGATGAGGGAGAAGGCATACAAGATGGGGCCTCTGGCACTCTCACTCACCGAACAAAACGCAACAGTTTAGGTACTGCTACTTTACGTCGATTTTCTGTGAGTGAGTAATTGATAATATAGGTAGTTGCTTGTTTATTTAATATTTTGATACCAGCTATAGCCTCTCCAAGGCTGTAGATTCGATGACGGTGAAGATTCTTCAGCAATCAATCAGAAAAGTGAGATCGTTTTACAATTTTCTTGTGACGAATATTTGTCAGTTTTGTAAATGTTTGTGCTGATAGAAAGTCGAAACAAAAATACATAGTGTGACCATTATGCCTCACATGCTACGTAAAGTTGTGCATAAGTTACATTTTTACTCAGAATATAACTCACCAAACGACTAAAAAGCGGCACAAAAAAGCTAATATACAAATACCAAAGCAGTCATCAAAGGCGAGAGAAAAAGTAAACGAAATTCCAACTACCGGTAGTTTAGAGCCAGCTGAACTAAAGCAACAGATTAAAACGGTATACTGCAATAAACGTTAAAAGTTAAAAGGGAAAACGTAGGTGGAAGCAACAATAAACCAGAAGTGAATATTCTCCGTGCATACTGCAGTAGGAATGCGCTTGCAACCGAGTGCTTCGAAATTAGAACATACTTTGTTGTGAATTTTGCGTAACAAGCTTTCCACTAAAGATATTACGTACACAAACATTTTATGAGGATCTGATTGCTTTTGGATTTGAATGAATTTCTGGAATGTTGCAAGCTTTATTAGAATAATTAATCTCATCTGCTGCCTCCGTGGTCCTGTGGATAGCGATTCCCGGGTCAGGCAAAAGTGATTACGTATCTTTAGGAATTATCAGTAGCAACACGGAGTCAGGCAATGTGCCCGGTAACGGGAATAGGCTCGCCCTATATTAAACGTCATCCTCCTAGCGTTATCCCAGTCTCAACCTGGGATACGCTTTCTAGTCTAAGCGGATTTGGCGGAATATTAGCTTTTTACACGGAGCGACTGCCTGTCTGACCTCCGCAACCCGAAGGGATAGCGATATTCCATGGTTAAGATCGCCGTGGATTCGAACCCGATACATATAAGCATGATGTTATAAAAAATACGGAGCAAGAACGGGGAATGTAAAAGACTTATAGACGTTTATCGATGCAGAATTGGCCGGCTTGCTGATCGCTGTCGTTGTTGTGTTGTTATATATATTTTCTATATTTATATTACATTTTTATATATTGTATTATATTCTTTACTAGCTTTTGCCCGCGGCTTCGCGCGCGTTAAATTCTGGGTAACACAAATCTACTTTCAGTCTCAAGTTGTGTAAAGACACTCCTGATAATTCTAAAGAGTTCAGAAACTCTAGGGGGTACAAAGTAACTGGGTCAATAGATATCCATGGCATTATCTACCATTATCTATCGAAAGGATCTATTACCATTGGTTCGGCGATACACCGAAACCGATTAGGGTAGGCGACTTGGAGAAGGAAATGGACTGTATTCAGAGGATAGCGGTTCTTCGCCGCCTAGAAAGGAATAAGGGAAGAGGAGATGGATACGGGAGGAGGTGATTGAGTGGGTATAGGATATTTCCAGGATAGAAGGCACTTACCTTATACAGCCTTCTTCGTTTCTTTTCCTCCTGGTGTTTTCGTGATGCAGTTGCTTGTTTTCACTTCACTCACGAGCGGGTTTTCCTTGGTGGAAGCGGTAAATCACATACAGCGGTGCGGCGCGGAGCGGTATCGAGACGGCGTTCTCAGCGGGAGGAATGTTCTAGACTGTCACTCGCGTCCACGATCGCGTCGACGAATCAGGCGGAAGGCAGTGCCCTTCCAGGGAGTGGGATAGAGCGGGACGGAAATATGGTATCGCTCGCACTAGACGTGGAACGATTGATCTTGATGCGATTAGTTATATATAGGAAGGTAGATGGCGCTACCATATCCCCCGGCCCTAAAGGGTTGCCTTTAAAAAAAAATAGAATTGAACTTAGCTATGTTGGGTGTACTACCGCATAACCCATCAATAGGCTAAGACAGCGATATGACAATAAAATTAATCTAAACTAACTTTAGCGAAAACTACAAACGCAATAATAGCGAAAACTACTAACTAAATACTTAAACTAAGAGGTAAGTCCAACTTCAGGCTAGATCTCACTGAGTTGGAAGCGGACGCGAGTTTATCAGTGCCTCGACTTGTGCAAGGACAGTTAAAGGCTCTTCGTAAGAGAGGATCTGTTGACCTATAACTTTGAAGAGATGCGTTTTAATTACTTTGACCATGCTTGCCCAACATCCACCGAAATGTGGTGATGCTGGTGGAATAAACTTCCAGCCAATATGATCTATGGAAAGTTCTTCCTGAAGACGAGTACGATAACCCGCGACCTGATTGAAACAAGTAGCGGGAACAAGTTCAATCAATTTACTAACGCTGTTGGCGACAAAAGTCTGCCAGCGATGAGGAGAAGAATGAATCCAAGCGAACACTACTTTGGAGTCGGAAAATGCGTATATTTATTAATAGAGTAGTGGGGCAAAACTGTGTCTTGAACCTTGCGGAGCAACTGAGACAGCAGAAGGGCCGCGCACAACTCCAGTCTCGCAACTGAAACGGTTTTAACAGGCGAGACCTTAGACTTGGCACAAACTAACTGCACCGAGTAGTTAGAACCAATGCGGACTTGCAGATATACGACTCCGCCGTAAGCACGCTCGCTGGCGTCAGCGAAACCTATCAAGTTGATGGTACATCCATCTACCAACCCAAGATGACGCGGAATAGTAATTTGATTGAGCGCTTAGCTCAACAGAAACTGGCCCCAGGCGGCGACAATATGGTCAGGGGGTGTTTCACCCCACTCACACTTTGATAGCCAAAGCTCTTTGATCAAGAGCTTGGCGTACAAAATTGTGGGAGCCACAAAACCCATTATGTCCCATAGTCGAGCCACTGTGGACAGCATAGTGCGTTTGGTGCACTTATCATCTGGTGGTGAGACGTCAAACCGAAAACTATCGCAGGATTTGTCCCAGCGTAAACCGAGAACCTTATGCGGTACAGACTTCTCAAACTCAATGTCTGGAGAAGCCTTATGAGAATCTGGTATGCGTGCGAGAACCTCCTTAGAGTTGTTTGTCCATTTGACAAGATCAAACTGGCCTCGCTTGAAAAGCTGAATAAGCTCTTCACAAAGCGAAATTGCTAGCGGAGCGGGTATGACATTAGGCAATGTCATCTATATACAAAGCGGATGTGTAGTATAGTATAGCGTAGCGTAGCTTAGCATAGCATAGCGTAGCATAGCATAGCATGGCGTAGCATAGCATAGCATAGCATAGCATAGCATAGCTAATTAGTGCTTTATCTTACACACAGTTTTAGCACCCACCTTGATCTCTTGAAGAGCAGAACAACAACAAGACGTAATACAATGAGAAGTATGTAACGTAGGTACGGTACCCATAATCACATACCCAAGTACCGTCTCAATAGCGGGCGGTAAATCATATCGCTCACTACGTACTATTTTAGTTAGTAGCAAGTGCGGAAATATTGAAGCTCCGATCAAAAGATCAATGCCTGCCGGATTCGCAAACTCCGCGTCGGCTAGCGGCAATGATTCGAGATGAGTGAGTGATGCTACGTCTACATTAGCGTTCGGCAATGCGTCCGTGATACGCTCCACGATAAGCGAAGAAATGTTAAAATTAATATTCCTATCAAAACGCGAATGTATTTTAATATCTACGGAACCTTTGCAGTGTTTTTCTGATCCGCCTATCCCTGGGATTATTGAGTTCGTATTTTTAAAGTTATTCCATAATCCGAGGCGTTTGAACAATTCTAACGTTATTAAATTGGTCTGAGATGCGCTATCTAGCAGACAACGTACCATGTGCGGCGACCCATTGACATCATATATGATAACTTGCGCTGTCGCTAACAGAACAGTCTTAGACGCCATACATGGCGGCCTAGAACTGCTCTGATCACTACAAGCGCGCGAAGGCCGTCCGCGCGTGCGTGCCGCCCGCGCAATGGATGTCGTACACAACGATATCTCATTATTGCGAGGCGTGGAAGGCGCAGCTACCGTGTTCTGCACTTGCGTGAGTGTGTCAAGGTTATCGGCTTGACTTGACAACCGGTTATTTTTATCAAAATGTAACAGTACGTGATGTTTTTGTTTACACGTGTGACATCTCGTTCTACTGGAACAATTACTCGTTTTATGTTTTATGCTTAAGCAATTAATGCAAGCTTTGTTATCTTTTACGCTTTTAAAACGAGCAATTGGATTTAGTTCATTAAAGGTGGGGCACTTATAGTAATGGTCGTGCACTATATTACTGCACAGACACTTCTGTGAATTATTACTATTAGATTCCGAACATGTTACGTAAGATTGTGGATTAGGGACTGAGTTATTATTACTATTTCGCGATTTATTCAACCTTTGTTTGTTGTTGTTAGTGTTAGACGGGCCAGGTGAACCAGACTGCGTATTATGAAATATTCGACACTGATCTTTGATGAACGAAATAAAACTATCTAGTGTAGGTATTTTATTATTGCGTTCCGTCATCTCGAATGCGCGAATTGTATCAGTGTCAAACTTTTTTAAAGCGAGTTGAAGCAACATAAAGTCGGAAAGATCTTCTAATTTTAAATTCCTAAGAGAATTAACCGCGGTTACGAAGTTATCAATAAACAGCTGGAAATTCGAGACAGACGCGTTGCTGGACAGTTTGAGATTTAAAGCTTGGTCAAAGTACGTAGACGCTAGGACGCGCGTGTCTTGATATCTGTCAAGTAGTGACTGAAATATGACCTGATAATTCTCAGCACTGGGTGTGACACCTGCAAATACGGACTGGGCCTTCGGTGACAGTTTACCTATTAAATAGTACAACCTGTCAGCATCTGTCAGAGAACCATTATCGTGCACCGTAGACTTAAAACTCGCATAGAATAACGGCCAATTTCGTATATCTCCGTCAAACGACATAATCTCGATTGGCGGTAATCTCGGTTTGCGGGCAACGGGCTCTGCCGAACATTTACCCTCCAATTGCAATTGTATACGCTTAATAATACAATAAAGATCTTCGAATGAGGTATACGCCTGATAGTTCGGTTTTTCATCAGGATTGATAGAAAGTAATCTTGCGTTATAATCGTCTAACAACTTATGAAAATCTGTTCGAATACTATCTACTGTTGTACAATAACTGAGAAATGCTTCGCTATTGCTGTCAGACATAGATGCGGTTTTTGATCGTTCATAGATATTTTGAATGCGCTCAAATAAAGCGTTTCGCTTCTAAGATTGTCATCTCTTTGTCTTCCGACACGCGTGACTTCTTTTGTTGTGACATGCTTACGTAAGTATAAGCTAATGAGACCGAAACAAAATAAGAATATCTAATGTATCTATTATTTTACCTAAGTAGGCAACACTTTAGAGCTGAGGAAATAAAAGTTGATTGAAATATGAGATTTATAAGACAACTATGATAGTTGCAGAAATAATAATTTAGGGCCTCCGCAAACTAGCTTCTTTTAGCATCGGCGACCGGCGATTCAGTCGCTTTTTAGCATCCAGATGCAGCATCCGAATTCTTACACCGCACACTGGAAGATGCCGATCGCGGCGACTTGTCACTTAAAATAATAACGTAGGGGTCGTCCATTAATAACGTGATTTTATGTCTTTCCAATTTTAAACTTACTCTGTGATGATGATACCTGGGTAGGTTGGAGGCTTTACCACCTCTCCTCATTCTTTATCAAAAGTTTTTTTTTTATACAAAGTAAATAAAAAATATTTTATCCAAAAAAGACATTGCGAGCTACTGTTGTCAAAATTGAAGCTAAAATAAAAAAATATGACACTCATTATTCTCTTTATCTCTTACCTGACATCAATTTCTTTGGGTCGGCGCTGTATGGACATACATTCTCTTCCATACTTCTCTGTCACCAGTCATCCGATCACTTCCCCCTTTTCTTACATATCTATTCTCACACAGTTATTCCATCTTTTATTTGGTAGCCCCCTCCCTTTTCCTCTCTACCCTCCTATTTATCACTTGTTTACCTAAATACATAATCATCCACTCTTCTCATAAGATTTTTCTAAAATGCTAATATATTCATCCTTGGACACTACTTGCAGACTACTTTGATATATTCTCTATTTTGGCATGGTAAAAAAATATTAATATATCATGCATCATTACCTTTAAGAACGCTATTTTAAAAGTATACTGGCTCATTTAAGTCTTAACTTGCAATAATTGCAATTCGATCTTGCAACATAAAGTAATCTTGCAAAATATAAAAAGCATATCAAACGTAAAAAAATCCAGAAATGGATCAGAAAATTCAGAGACCGGTGCACCTACATAAAAAGAAAATATCCAGTCCAAACTGAGGACATCCTCCTTTTTGAAGTGGGTTGATTAAAGCATCCTAGAGCATCCAAAAGCAACGAAAGATTTTAATACAGGACTTTTCTGAATCCCTGCCAATCGAACGAACGATCGTTGGTTTAGAATGCGTATAGGATAAAAATCTCTGGCTCAAGAAAAACAAGGACACTTGATATCTGTCTACACTTATTTGTCTCTTCCACCTATTAAGACTCACGTGATTAAAGGACGACTCCTTACCATAGGTTGTCACTTATTTGTTAACCCTTAAATAACACTGTGGGGTAATAAAATTCTTCACCCCAGGGGCACAACTTGTATTTTTTCTTGCGATGGTAGTGTCATCTCCTAAAGTTGTTATTTTTTCTTGCGATGTTAGTGTCATCTCCTAAAGTTGTCAGTCATGTGGCGTTAAAAAGAACTTCCATCTAATCTGCTTAGCTATGTGAGAAAATTACCCCAGGGTGTCAGTTACGCATGCATTAATTTCTCATTAATTCAGTCAAATGTTTGATAAAGTAAGTTTACAGAGCCCTGCGAAGCTCCTTTTTTGGGTGCAGCGTCACAAGAAAACCTAAGATAACCTATTAAGTTTTCTGAGTGGATAAGTTTCCGGAGTGGACGAGACTTTTCATATTAAATAAAATAAAATGATATTTTGTAGAACGATCGTTAATTTGGTATACAATTAGTAATTTAATGAAATAATGAAGTTTTTAACGTAAGGCACTTTAGTGTTATTTAAAAGTTTTGATGCTTTGTTAAAAATATCCCCATGTAAACTACAAAAATAATTTATTTTGTACAACTTTTAATAGCCGTTTGGGGTAATTTTATCCCAAAGTTTTATTTACTATTCTGTATCCGAAAATAAGGATGTTATTATAGGGTTTGACTAGTGACTGGCTTAAACTGAATAAATGTCGATAAAATTATGACAGCGCTTATAATAAATATGTAAGTTTTTATTAAGGCAGTACCTACACTACCTAGGGTGATGTACTAGATTTTGAGGAGATGACCCTTATCATAGGTTATGATAAAGCTACACTAGCTACTGCTTTCTTTATACCGATGAAAATATTAAGCAAGCTAAAGTCAGTTTTTTTACCTACATACAAAAACCAGTTCTCATATTACTTTCAGAGAGCATCATCTATCAATTCAAACGTTAATATTACTCGTAATACGAAGAAATAAGTGCAGTAATGTCCATGCCATCTATTGTTTAGAACATAAAATGTAGAGTATAACTTGCCAGTTTTCGATACTATAAGTCTATAAATAATAGAACATAATTTAACATCATTGTAACGAACATAATTTAATTATACTGGTATATTTATGTCTTTTGATAGAAACCTATATTACTGATATTGTACAATTATTGTATTACAACGATGAAAAAATTCATCAATTTATCGATAGTCGACTCGGCCGATCACCAACAACACACTACAGCACTACGGTCGCCGCGTCCGAACGCAGAGAGTCGCTAAAACGCGATGCAGCATCGATACAGTTGCAAAATCGCCGGTCGCCGATGCTAAAAGAAGCTAGTCGGCGGTGGCTCTTAACCCTAGAGTGGTCGCGCATATAAATATACCATAAGAGGTCGCGCGGATGACATGTGTCATCCATTTGCCAGTGATTATTTATAATAACAATACCAATATTTTGGGTGCATATTTTCATTAAAAGTAACAGACATAAAATCAGCTACATAATAAAACAAAAGAAAATCAAAAAGGAGGGTTTTAATTAAAATTGGGAACATATGAACGAGTCATTATAATTTCTTTGCTTCTGAGAGCAACTTTTGATATTAACTATAATTATGAGAGACTAAAAATATTCTTAGGTATGATTTTCATAACAACTATTGCACATATACTTGCAATGGTCGGGACAAGTGAATTTCCAGCATAATTGGCAAGATATACGCGAGGTTTTATTACGTTTTCTTCCACGCGCACCTCCACGAGGAGTACTCGCCGCTTCTTGTAGTTGTTCTTTCAATGGAATACCCAAAAAATCGCTTAGTTTTAGCTTGAGGATATTGGATTTACAATCAGTACAAATTTTTCTACTAGCAAAAGGTTTCATCATACCCAAATGTCTTCATCTGCCTCCAGTAACCATAAATTCGTACCATAAATTCGTACCATAATTTTTTCGATATGCTGATCTCGGCTTGCCATTTTTAGTTCTAAAATAAAATTAAAAACAATTTTCAAGTAAAATAGATATAACAAATTACTAATTTCATTAAATAAATATTATTTACGATAAAAGGCGCTATAAATACATGATAACAAATACAAAATCGTTAAAAAGATTATAAAATGGTCATCATAAAATACTTACGTAAACGGTCGCGCGGATGACATATGTCCTCCACCTACGATTATGCAGTTCCCCTGACTCAACTGAACCACTCAAGCACACGGCAGTTACTGATATTACGCAGCGTACTATAAGCAATACTAAACTGGGCGCCAGCGATGTGTTGCCATATAAAAATCAAGAATTCTCGGCCATTTAACTAGCGTGGATGACTAATGTCATCCACGCGACCACTCTAGGGTTAATAAGTAGGTAGCTACATAAAAGTTTACCTACTAATGCGGGTGGAAATAACCATGTGACGGTTATATGAATATATTAGGAGTATAGCTAGGTGCTATAACTGCCTAGGTATAGCGGTATAACGTATAAAACGTAAATGAATCCGACTCGTATGGATAAAAAAAAATGGTTCGGCGATACACCGAAACCGATTAGGGTAGGCGACTTGGAGAAGTAAATGGACTGTATTCAGAGGATAGCGGTTCTTCGCCGCCTAGAAAGGAATAAGGGAAGAGGAGATGGATACGGGAGGAGGTGATTGAGTGGGTATAGGATATTTCCAGGATGGAAGGCACTTACCTTATACAGCCTTCTTCGTTTCTTTTCCTCCTGGTGTTTTCGTGATGCAATTGCTTGTTTTCACTTCACTCACGAGCGGGTTTTCCTTGGTGGAAGCGGTAAATCACATACAGCGGTGCGGCGCGGAGCGGTATCGAGACGGCGTTCTCAGCAGGAGGAATGTTCTAGACTGTCACTCGCGTCCACGATCGCGTCGACGAATCAGGCGGAAGGCAGTGCCCTTCCAGGGAGTGGGATAGAGCGGGACGGAAATATGGTATCGCTCGCACTAGACGTGGAACGATTGATCTTGATGCGATTAGTTATATATAGGAAGGTAGATGGCGCTACCAACCATCACCTTGCATACAGTCAAATGTCAAAGCCATGTTCCAATAGGTAAACACGTTATTATATCAGTATTAGCTTATATATGCAAACAATGTAATCACCGTGCACAATATAACATTATGTATGATGTGACAGTACTGACAGATATACGATAGCACATGCGCAGCACTCAATTATTACAGCGCATGCGTTCTTACTTCCAGGAGGTAAATATACCGTACAAATTTCTAACCTCCCTACAATCCCTCCCAGTATATTTTTTGGCCTATGTCCTTCTCCATGGTCCAAGATATCCCTAAAATATCGGAAATTTAATAAGAAAAATCAACAAAAACGGTTCAGCTGTTTAAGCGTCACAACGGAACATACATACATACATACATACACATTTTCGAATGTATAATATTAGTAGGGATTATATTTCATTATCTTGCTGGTAAATCACGCCTTATATTCGAGTGTATTCGACCATATTATGCGGTCAGGTTACAGTTAATAATAAAGTATAAGGACCATCTTAAATTCTAAAGCTTGTATAAATTAATTTATCATCACCATGCCTGCCATAGTCCAATAAGGGTATCTCCAATGGCATCCTACTGAGTTCTGATTCAAATTTAGTGTACTTTGTGTCTGTTCAGGGAACGTTTGCAAAGTCCCTGTGGCACAAGATACATTCTTAACACGAAAATTATTTTTTTAAGTGTTGCCTCGTGTCACAGCATGATAAAAAGCTATAAACAGCAACACCGAGCGCCGTGGCTTTGATTTCGATACACAAAGGAGCCGCCGGCATGGTCGGGCGGCTGTGCCGCCGCGCGCCGCCAAGCCCGCGTGCCGCGCGGGTTGCCACTTGCTATTTGTGTGTGGACGTTCTATACAACTGCAAATGCCCGGCGGCTTGCTGCGGCCGTTGCCGCCGGCACCGACGAGCCGACAAAATCCGGCGGCACGAGCCGCGCGACTAAAGCTGGCGGCCTGATCCGCCGGTACTCTAGAATTACCAAGCCGGTGCGCTGACTTTATTGAAGATGCTGACATATCCTTCAAGCCTAGTTTTTTGTTAAGGATATCCGCGATGACGTTGACGCAGTTCTCCTCCTTAGCCTCAGCGATACCCGTGAGGATCAGTGCCTTCCGCCGTTGTCTAGTTTCCATGACATCGCACATTCTAGAACAATCGGCAATCTGGCTCCGAAACAATCCCAACATTTTGAAGACAAGCTCCCTAAAAGTGCGGAACTCCTCGGCTACCTTTGCCACAGTGTCATTGGCCGGTCCACTGCCTTGTATTTGTGCTTCTAGTTCATCCATCCTCTTTTCATGTACCTACAATACATAGAGGTATATACTTTTCATGACATTATCTTCTGCATACATAAAATTATTTTGCTACTGACTGACTGACAGTAACCACATAGCTGAAACGTCTGGGAGCAAGATGCTGATATTTAACATGTATGGGGACCGTAAGAGTCCAATAAGAAGGGATTTGCCACGCTACCGCGAAGAAACAGTTGAATTCAATAATTAATTAAATTGTGCGGGCGTAGCTGCCGGCATCCTTTAGCTTTATTTTTATATTTTTTATAGTCTCACGCCTGTATTCCCGAAGGGGTAGGCAGAGGTGTAAATATGACACCCACATTTCGCCATGATTTTTTTAGGTCCCACGTAATAGGGGGTGAGCCTATTGCCGTTACTGGGTACATCACCAGGCTCCGGGCTGCTACTGAGTATTCGGGAAAACTCAGTAACACTTTTGCCCGACCTGGGAATCGAACCCGGAACCTGCGATCAGCAGCCGCATACGCTATTCACTGGACCACGGAGGCAGTAGCTTTAGTATATTAAAAAAAATAATTTATACTTACTTATACAAGAATAAAACTCGTGAAATATAAATAGAATTTACCGTCGTAAAATTCTTATTCTTGTGGGTCAATTATACTCAGAAACAAGTGTTCAGCTACTACAAAGACTTGAAAGAGGTAAATACCCTCTCCACATTATACGTTCTTAATATTCTTCGGCTCATTAAAAGCTTGCCGGTATAATTCTCAAGTATTTTCACTTAAGACGTGGTGTTGAATTGCTGAGAATCTTTCTTAAATATTCATTTTAACAACGATACTAGTGGAGTTATTTCAGTTGACTTCTGTATGGAACGGCGAACGCTGACATTTTTAACATTGTCCGACGGCAGAACTAACGAGAATTCTCGGGCGAAGTGTTGTCAGCAAAGCATCTGCTTTCGAGTTATGCTTTTGATGGAAATTTATTATTATACTCAAATATTTCTCGCCGCTTTATTGTTTATGGGGTGCAGACAACGGCGCTTCTTTGAGTCATTTGCTACCAGTTTTGCCAAACTTTAAGCCAAAAGAGTTGGTCTAAGTTTTGAAAATCACATATTTTGTGTGATTGAGCGAATATTTACAGCTCATAAGGTTATAATTTATTTTTTTTGGAAGTACCTTAAAGTACCTATTAACCACTGTACTATTATAGCAATGTGTGATTATCATCCGAAAAAAAAAATGCATAAGCCTCATGCAGCTTCTGCCAGGAAGTTAGTATTAGTATTTGTTAAGGCGCTGTTATACCCCAGAAGCCGTGAAACACCTAATTTTTCGTCGCGCATCTAGCCATAACGGTACATATTACAACCTAGCAAAAAATAGAACTTAAAGGCAAAAGTCTGAACAAAAGACTTTTGAAAGAATTTTTCATGTATGTAAAATAGAATCACGGTAAAAAAATCACAAAATCGAGGCAGAAAATAATCTTTCGTCTCATTGTTTGCAATATTTTGATCGTAAACTGACATATGTTTTTTAATAATATTGTAGGAAACCTAATGAACTAAAGAATTACCTAATTTATTTTCATATTATACGTGTATATTTTGTAAAATTAAATAAAATCTACCAAACGTCTATGATTTTGACGCTCGGTAGATCCCATCAATATCAAACGCTTCAGCAATTTAAACCTTAATAGCATAAGCGGTGTACTGAGTGTCAGTTGCTAGTTTACGCCCCGCCCAGACCTCATCATTCGGCTATGAGCCCTGTGAGAGATAGGTCATGTCGCTTGCGTCTCCGCTGCACGAAATTTTACGTAAATCTATTTGTTATTGTAATACGCCGATTTGAGTTCGTAATTTCATGTTTTATGTTATAGACTGAATACTTTGAATCAAATAGGCTTTTCATGTAACTATGGGCACATATAATTAGGACCTAAGTTTATACTCTTGTTGCGTTTAATGTGTTATTGTTTCTGTGCTTATAAATATATAATTAGAAGAATAAAATATGGACAATTAGAGAAATAAAGTTCTACGAAGGATTTGTACAAGAAAGCGTCGTAATAAAATAGAAATTCATCCATGGCCAAGTGTATGAAATATGTAACATTTTTACACAAATTATTTTCATAAGAGTCTTATATGACTGACTATGTTATAGATTATCGATTATGCATAATATAATTATATAAATTATTCTCACAATACATAGCTGCCACAGTTTTCAATTTTTGAAAGACTAATAACACAAAATCGAATCATTTTATGTACTTATGTGCTTATATTCCAAATTCATTAGCTTATCAGAGCGCCTGGAGCGCTAAGATGCTGCCAAGGCGAACAATAAACAGCGCTAATATGGCGCTCCGCAATCCGCACACAAGCGGTAACGAATGTCGTATTATTGTGTTGTGAATATAAATCTATTTAGGTGCATCGGGTAAAACTTTGATTATTCATAAACTATTAGATATGTATATCAGTATATCTAATATCTCTTTAAATTCTAAAATCAATCATTATTTATAAGTAAGAAAGTGACTTCTCTGTTTGCTATAACTATAATACAAGATATTGTAATTTTTATAATAATAAAGTACCTAACTAATTATCTTTATTGTTATTACAGTGAAGTTAAAGATAACAGTTCTGCAACGTCTTACACACATTTGACTGCAGTCATTCCTAACACGATTTGTTCAAGAGCTAGCCAAGAAATGCCAAACAATTTTTTAACAAATTTGACTCAAATTCCGTAGTGATAAGCAAAAATTACAAGAGGGATAGCAGTGACTGGTTCGAATTGCGTAAGAATATGTTGACAGATTGAAATTTTGGTATAGTGGTAAAAAGAAGAGATAACAGCAGTAAAGCCAATTTAGTAAAAATTACATACATACATACATAGACTCACGCCTGTTTCCCCGAAGGGGTAGGCAGAGGCATATTAAACGCCCACTTTTCGCCAGTGTTTTGATCCCACGTAATAAGTGGCGAGCCGCTTATTGGGACACATTTTGTTTAAATTATTTTGTACAAATAAAATATTTGCAATGTTAAAGCAGTTGCGCATGTCTAAAATAAACAACTGACTTTGCAACAAGTGGCGAAGTAAGACAATGTAACAATCGAGCCTTGTGGATTATCCGTTTATTGGTGCCACGCCAGATGGATTAATAGGTCTAAACACGATTGTGGAAATGTAATGTTCTATAGTTGCCTATAAGAATGGCCTGGAGAATCGTATAAGAGCAAATAAAAGACAAATATGGAAAAATGATAAAAAAGTGAACTGACTAGTCTAAACAAATATTGTAATTGTTATTACCAAATTCAGGGCCATCGCCACCTTACACGCAAACAAAAGTGTTTATTTGCTGTGTGGAGTGGCGAAAGTATACCACTAAAAATAGAAATTATAGAAAGAGATGATGTTTTCTGGGAGAAGAAAATGAAAGAAAAGCTTATGGCATTCTATATGAATTGGCAGTTGCATGAAATTGTTGATTCTCGTCAAACTCAAGGGCTAGCATTGCGAGATCACGGAGAGGCAAATGTTTCATCGGTGCTTGAATTATAAAATTTCTACAATACCAAGCCGTAAAAGGAAAGTCGATGAAACTGTGTTTCGTGAACGACAGCAAAAAATAAGTATTGAAGCCTTATCACCTCACACACTGCCTTTAACTTTCGATGAGAATAAAGAAAACCTGCCGGGTTGTAGCAGACAGCTAACTTTTGATGAGCTGTAAACTGTATTTCGTTAATAAATGATAAATGAATATAAATTAATATATTTTAGTATTTATTTTCTTTGAAACAACACATATTTGATGCGAAAGAAAATTGTTATATTTTTCCATACAAACATGTATGAGGAGAGCTAACGAAAAAGTAGTAACTCAAATTCTAATTCTATAATTTTCTAAGCGACATAGCAGTATCTCATGAATAAGGTACTTATATCCACATATATTTTTGATATTTTATCTATTTTGAAAAATAATAATGGGTTGGGTTTCGAAACGAGTCGCCTGAATTTGAGGGTATTGGTAGTGTAGGGGGCTTAAGGAAGTTCGTTTTAATCCCCTAAAAGTAATTTTGGCTGCCGGAGTTGCGTCTAAATATTTTTTAACAATTTCCAAAATTTCATAAATACTTCGGCAATTATGTAAAACGGAACGTAGTTTTTATACTAAAGTACAGTTTTACAAATGTCACTTTTAGGTTTTATGTGAAAAACGTGAAACGAAACGCAAAACCGGCATCTTGCAATGATCATATTGATAGCTAATGTCAAATTTGTGCGTCATTGCTTTCGAGTGCCTAGGGTTAGGTGCGACTGTAATAAGTAACTAAATAGGTTATGTTAGGTTTTCTTTTGACCCTTAATCCGAAAATAGGAGCACTTCGCAGGGCTCCGTCAACCTAAGTTTATTAAACCAGTGTGATGAATGTGGAAGTTGGCAGTGCCATACACACCGATGTTTGGAGATATTTTTTTTTTCAGAGGAAACCAAGTATTTCCGGCAAGTGAAAATGGTGAGCAGGGGTTTCGAGACCTAATCCCCTCCCCCCCAATCACTCTCAACCCCTAAAAACGGCGACGTATTTCGAAACCTTTACCATAATAATTATACCTATAAAAAAATAAAACATCCATAAATAAATAAAATAAATCAACTTATACTAAACTTCTCTTATCTCGTATCTCGCTTTAGTTGAGATACGGCTTTTGCGCTTAGTAGGGCAGTATTGTAGTTTTTAGGGTACCGTAGCCAAAAATTTAAAAAACGGAACCCTTATAGATTCGCCATGTCTGTCTGTCTGTCCGCCCGTATGTCACAGCCAATTTATTGCAAAACAGATTTGAAAACTGGCAGGAATGGAATTAGATGTAGGTATTCTATGAACTGCTTCACTATTTTTATACAAAAATAATAATGGCCTCTCCATACATGGAACTGACTTAATTATTTTTATCATCTTACGGCACGTAAGTATTTACCTACTTTCGTCAACTATTAATACCTATAACGTCTAATGTAAACTAGTTTTACTCATGGCTGTACTGAGAACAAAAATTGCACTATGCCTATATTGTACAAACAATCTGTTTGTATGTATGTATGTAATATAAATTTACTGTATCTAATAATATGTCAAAACCATAATCTTATGTATGTGTATATTGTACATATGTAGATATATTTATATATATACATATATTTATCTGTATTTATTTATAATACGTTTATGTATTTTATTTGTTAATCATGTAAGTATGTATTAAGTTTATGTATTAATTTATATATATACCTTTATGCAAGTCTATCATGTTCTACATAGTTAAGTTAATAAGTACATTCCCCTCACACTATACAATACACCTACTTCTTCCTCTCTGCACCACCTAGTCAGGTTGACTGGTAGAAAATGCCCATGGCATTAAGTCCGCCAATGTACTTTGTGTATATGAAGTTTTTAAATAAATAAATAAATAAATAAATAATATAAATTTTAATATCAGTATCTCAATTCAATATGCTAAAACGTTTTGCTTGCGATTTTGAAATATTGGAATACGGATGTCGCCAGAATACGGCCGCACGCGACGAGAATGAAGGGGGGCGCCCCGCAGTAGACGGAGCTAAGCTCCCTTCACCTCCCCTGCTTCACCCCCTCATTTACCAAAACAGTCGCTTAGGACAGCGCCTTAACTAGAAAGTCTTTCCTGTTCCACCGCCCCACGCATTGACAATCAAATATTATAATTAAAAGCACATAGCTTCAGCCCAAAAATAGAGATTTATTTTTTGTTTTTACGTGCATTTATAAAAGCGTATTTTTCTAGTGTTTTTAAACTTTAAATTTATTTTATACTTTTTGATATTTGAAAACGAAATATTTTTAATTATTATACAATTATTATTTAAGTAGGTGAATGAGCCCACATCCTCTCCATCTCCGCTAGTGCGTCTGTATTGCATGGTGTTTTATCTGTCAGCTTAGAACAATCTAGCTCTTCAGTCTGGAGACCACTAAGTGGTTTGATTCTACTTAGGGCTACATACGCCTGTCCAGCCGCAAAAGTACGGGACCCTAAGTACACCACTGCATGGTCTACAATATATAATTGGTTTCTAAACCTTGAAACGTGATCGTCGTTCAAAATCCATGACGTGGCCTTTCTCACAAGTGCAAACCCGACTATGATACGATATGCCATCATGGAATGCCAGTGCCTATCTTCCGGCTTCATCATCAGACCTTGAAACCTAATCATGGTCAAAGTTCATTACAAGTCTTTTCTAAGAAATTCAAAACAGCTATGATATAATTTTTATCATGAAGTTGCAGTTCATATCTTCCGACTCTATCATCAGATCAGTTCGACAGTACCATATTATTGTATTGTCATCAGAACTACATACAGCTGCCAATTTTCATTACGCTACGACCCTTGGAAGATGGTTAAATTAGTTACCTTAGATTCCATTACATATGTAGTTAGAGTTAGTTACATACAGGTCGACTTTATAAAAGCGTGTTAATAAGTATAGATTTCGAAAAAGTATAATAAAAATACTTAAAATGTATATAAACGCATAACCAAGCTATAGAACTGATACCATGGGCAGCATAACATTGAAATAATAGCCAGTGGAATACCAGACAGATAAAATTTCTGGAATTTAATAAAAATATGTAAAATAAACTGCGTTCATTTCGCTCCAACATCTTTCACTTGTCCGCGTAGATTGAAACGAAATATTTTCAAGGAAAATATCTTGGACCAAGTAACTGTAGTTGAAAATGTAAATATTGAGGCTCAAATTCTTGACAGCCATTGAGGCAGTAATCTTTGGAGTGTTTTCATTGAATTTAAGTTTGGCAGCAAGTATTTTGCTTTTAAGTGTAATTTATAAGATGTAGTAGTCTGTATATTACTCGTGCATGTATATGTACATTCAATTTAAACGTGGTGCATAGAATACTTAAAACTGTGTGGGTCAATGCCTTATACATTAAAAAAAGGCTATCTCAATAGACAGATAGTACCTTCTTTAAACTGTATAGTTCGGACATCTTCTTTACATTTGAAGTAAGTCTTTTAAAAATGTATAATCGGCCTTACGTAATTATTTCCCCACGTTTTTTACCATAAAAGAATTTTCTTTATTCAATTGGAGATCAGAATTAGTTGATACTCAATACTTGGGCAGGCGCTCCAAATAAAAACATAAATTTCTCATAGGCTTTTCACAAAATTTTGGCCTTATAAACGATGAATATAACAACATATTTTTTTAACCCACTCTATATTTATCTCGGGTGAGTATAGTCTTACCGTGTTAAAAAGTCTTACATTGTGAAAATGTTATAAGAATTTTGTGGTATCTTTAATTTAAAAGCATACAAAGAAATCCTATGTCAAGTGTTTTTATAAGTGAAGAATGTTTACTTTAGTTGGTAAGCCTTAACCTAAATAAAATACTTGTTTATTATTTCTTCAGGTTGCAACTGAGCGATGTCATTGTTTTAATGTATGTGCGTTAATAGTTATAGTGATGGAACTGATGAGTGTCAGGCTACTTTTTACTGCAATAACCGACTCTTACGATGTTGGAGCTACAGGCAAGTAAGACTAGTAAATAACAATAAAACAAAGAGGAAGAGATAATTAATCGTGCGATAAGTAACATTAGAAAAAATACGTCTCACTTTTTATTATTGACTATATCTTAGCTATATTCTCTTTAAACTACGACCAGCTTTGAGATGCACTTTATAGCTAATTATAAGTAATCTGCTAATTACAAATTATGCTATACACTAAATCAAGATACATTATCTTTTAAATTTTCTAAAGTAAATGACCGCTGAATAGCTGTTTTCGTCTGCTAGTGAAGGAAAGAAGCAAGCTCAGTTGGTTGCACCATCTGAGCTTGCTTTAAGGAATATTTAAAAATATGCATGAGTTTAAAATATTTTTAACCCATCACCCAGTCAAGGATGCTAAGCAAATCCAAAAACTTATAAGTAAATACAACCAACTATTCACACCCATAGATCTCACTGCTCAAACAATGATGGGTAAGCCCTAGTAATTATTGTCAAAGGAATTTATAAATGAAACTAAATTAAATCAATCTTTACTATTCTTGTCATTTATTACCATCGACGTATCTCTTGTAGTCTGTCAGGTTAATAATTTATTGATCAACTCGAACGCATTGTAGGCACCTACTTTTACTAATTGGTTCCCGTTGAAAGGTCCTTTTAGCTGAAGCGGCATTTCGAGGCTACCGTCTGAATTGTTCGGAAATAATTAAGCGTAAGTACTTCCTCAGTAAGTAATTATTTTTCTTCGGAACTCATCTATAATTCAATACTTGAGAAGGCTTCAATGTTTGGTTTTAAGCACGCGACTTATTTGAATGAATTTTTAATGAGAGACGTTTGCCGTCGTGGTATGTGTTTAGAGCACTTTTCTTTGTTTTGTTAAAACTAGAAATATTTTATCATAATATTTTATACGTTTGACTGTGGCAATGCGAACTGATAAAAATGCAATGGGCACGAGACATTTCGCTATATTAAATCAGCATAAAATATGGAGAAACTACAGTAATCAATACACTAAGTTTATAGAGACATCAATTTAATCAATTCTATCAATCAATTGACAAATATTTATTTCTAAAAGATTTTTTATTAAATCGTTACGTCGCGCGTCGTCGTCGTGTTACGTAATGATAAAAAAAAAACTTAAAAAATCTTTTAATTACACTTGTACGTATTTGAAAAAATATTGTTCCCAGTAATTAAATTCGTAAAAATTACATAGACTTAACACAAAATACAAGCACTATAAAATTTATGAACTATAAAGTTATACTCACTATGGTTTAAGTTTCGGGGGACAATATACAGCTGAAACAGTATTTCACCCATTCTCATATCATCAAGACAACTTTAAGGAGGCAATCTACAGAAACTTTATATACTTTAAGTAATAGTTATTACACATGATATCTTTTCCACCTAATATTTGCTCCTATTACTTCTACGTAGTATGAATAAAGTTAGATCGTAAAATACATAACGTAATCTTTTGCCAAGTGCCGGAAATTTCAACAGGAAAATATTGATAAAGTCACATTTCCTGAACAAAACGTGTGTGGTGTGACTATTTATTTTTTATACAAGTTACCCTTTTGGATGTGATACGATTATTTTAAACTTTATTATAGTCACTATGGACCGTAAAGTTTGAGTAGAATAAAATTTGATAATATATCTTGACATAACATTGTAGTTTAGTTCAAGGGTATTCTTCTTTCTTTATAGTCGTTCCCTCAATGATGAGGATCGTGATTCTATCTGGATGGTGTCCGGGTTTTGTCATCTACAAGATGCCTCCATACACCACGGTCTCTTGCATATCTTGCCGCCTCGTGGAAGGACAAATTCAAGGTGGTGAGAATGCGATCCGTCCAGCGACTAGGTCTACGGCCTCGCGGTCTTGCCCCGTTTCTTTTTCCGCTCAAAATAGTTCGCTCCAGATTACTGGGAGGTTTTCTCATTATGAGTCCAAAATAGCTTAGAGTTCTCTTTATGACAGTTGTAGCTAGGCGTTCTTTTATATCTAATTCTTCGATGATGAACTCATTTGTGCGGAATGCAGTCTAGGGTATGCGCAACATCCGGCGCCAATACCACATTTTAAAGGTGTTAATTCGGTCTATATCTGCAGCTTTTATGGTCCAGGCTTCCAAGGCATATAAAAATAGTAATACAGTTTGCCGTCTAATGTTACTGTCTTTTCATATATTTTGTAGCTGTGACATGGCGTTTTTCGACATAGCGATACGGCAACGGATTTCTGGTTCACAAGAGGTGTTTGCTGTAATTACTGACCCTAGGTAATTAAATTCCGAGACTTTTTTCAAATCGGATAGCGTATCGGACCGATGAGCTTTGCCGAATCTGTCTATCAGCATGACTTTCGTCTTGGTTCGGTTTATAGACAAAACAAGGGTATACTAGCGTTAAAATATCCCGTCCTGTCAATATTTGTTTCAGGACAATATTTGTTACTAGTAAACATTTTGATTCCTAGACCTGGATACAATTTTACGCCAAGTTGCTAAAAATATTTAGAGATTAGCATCCCCAAAAAGTAGCAAATTGTTTCAAATTTAACTTAACCTGCCCTCCGAAGTGTGGTACCACTAATTTTATTAAAATTTTACTGTACTGTTCGATGCAGATAACTCGTGATCAAGGGCTGTAAACTAACGATTTGTAATTTTTTTTTATAGACTCACGCCTGTATCCCCGAAGGGGTAGGCAGAGGTGTAATATTACACCCACATTTGTAATGTGGGTGTAAAATTACATGTAATTTGTAATTTTGTGTATTCATATACCGTCACTTCTGTAACATACATTTCCACCATAGTTCTTAACATGGTCACGAGTTGCCTACATTATAAGACCTAAGTCGATGATCCTGTTACACAATATTCACATTGGAAGACTAACTAGAGCACTTAATTTAGTAACTGCATTAATTGCTTAAGTAATATGTCTGTAACTAATTACTATATATAAGTAATTAAGTAAAATGTGAAACAGTTGCAGCTCCTTACAAAAATAAAATATGTACCATAATATCTATACATATATAAAATAAAGTCGTGTTAGTTACACTATTTATAACTCTAGAACGGCTAAACCGATTTGGCTGCAAATTGATGGGGAGGTAGCTTAGAACTAGGAAAAACACATAAGATACAATTAGTGGCAAAAAAGAATCTGGGAGGGATTTTAGAGAGGTTCGAATTTCATAGGGACAAACCTACTACCTATTGACAGTAAAGACGCATGCGCTGTAATAATTGAGTGCTGCGCATGTGCTATCGTATACCTGTCAGTACTGTCACATTATACATTATCATATGGTGCACTGTCATTACTTCGTGCGCTTATTTATATAAACTAATAATTATTGTAACAGCCTTGGCTAATCCCTACTAATATTAGGTATAAATGCGAAAATGTGTATGTATGTATGTACCAATTTCACGCTAAACCGACTGAACCAATATTCTCTACTCATAAATGTGAGAGTGTATATAGAGATATATCGGAACATGGCTTTGACATTTGACTGTATGCAAAGTGATGTTGTTGAGCACCTTTCGGTAGATAATGTCATGAATACTGACCAAGTTACTTTGTACCCTATAGAGTTTCTGAACTTCTTACAATTATCAAGACCTTCACGCTTTTTGAGACTGAACGTTGGTGTTCCAGTCCTGGTAATGCGGAATCTTAATGCACCAAGGCTTTGTAACGGCAAACGGCTACAAGTAACCCCTAGGACGAAACATTATAAAAGCTTTTCGCTATTGCGAGTCAGACTCGCTCATGAAGGGTTCAGTAGTGAAGGTATCCACTTAACATAGCCATTATCTTCGACTAACTATTAATAGTATTTGTATAAACGACAAAGCTATATTTGCGGTTTTTAAGATGTGCTTTATTTCAAAAACTGCTGACTACATATCATTCAAACCAATTTTCGTTGCAAGTTCTTATAACGATCTACGGCATATTTTTTTTTTAGATTTGTCGCTCTCTTAGTTTAAAAGTTACAGGGACACACCCACCCATTTTACCACTTTGGAACCGTATATCTTTCAAACGATTGACTTTGAGAAACAATGGTTTTAGGAACCTCAAAGTAATTTTAACGACCCATTTTCCAAATCAGTTCTATGTATGAAGAGCCTCCCTAAATATTCAATATTTTTAATTTTCTATAACGTCATAAAGCGATTCACAGAAAACATCTACCTAGCAATTTTCAAATGTGTAAACTAAATAGTTTCGGCATAAAGTGGCTGTGACATACGGATAGACTGACAGACATAGCGCGTCTATAAGGATTCCGTGTTTAGCCGTTTAGAACTCAAAAAATACTGATTACAGATTTTTTTAAATACTCCCTGCGGTTATATTTCTTATTAGTCCCTATGAACAGAATTAAAACGAAAATTACTATCGAATGATGAAGGTGTTTTCTGTAACCCCGAATGTAACGTGAGCGAAGCCGCGGGCAAATGCTAGTTGGCGATATAAACGGGTGGCCACGAGTTTATTGCCTGTTCTTTCTCGTGGTTCTACCTAATGCTTTGCGAACGTGGCAGTAAATGTAAATGTAGAAGCATTAAGTTATTTAATTTTAAAATTGATGTTCATAAGCGTCACCTTGTGACCTAAATGAATAAATGATTTGGATTTTGACTTTGTACTGCTCTGATGTAATTGCCATACGTGGTAACCCATCCAAGTGGCGAAATTTGAAAGCGTTCCTTAACATTGCTGACTTATTAAGAAAGGCCATTTCATAACAAATAAAAACATGACTATAGTTAACTTAAGAAAAGAAATCACTAAAGACTATCCCAAAACTCGTTCTCATAGCTCACAGTCCTCTATTTACATGAAACGTTATACCTGAACAATTGATTGAAGAGAAACATAATATCAAAGAAAAGTTGCCCGTATCCGTCACTCTAAGAGATAAACATAATAGAAAATGAATTAAGATATTCAACAACCCGGGGTCTGTTACACTGAATCAAAGTCACGAAATAAGGGCCAATAGAATCAAGTGTTTTGGTTTAAGATTATTTGTTATTTTGACTAGATATTGCTTTGTTGGTATACCTAGAATTGGTTTGTGGATATTTCCACTAAATGATATTGTATTTGCCGACTATGATTTTGTCACTAGATTTTTGTAGAGCATTTATTTGATTCTGATAGTTTTAAATATAAGTTGCTAAAATAGCTGTAGAGAAACACACATATATAATTAGAAATAAGCAGCGAGACTCAACTGAAAAAATAATGAAATAAATCAAAAAATTTTATTGCCAATTATATAGATTAAAAGAAAATATATATTTTCTCCAAAGAAAATATCAGGTCTTTTCGAAATTACTTCGTAACATTCAAAGGACAAAGTACATACTTACTGAAATATTAACGAGCAAAGTCACAAGGGAATCGCGTATGAAATTATTTTGTGACGCGTATTCTAATTTAAGTTTATATTGTGGGGTTAGGGCACAACTCGCCCGGTCGAAAACTCGCCCGCAGGCGAGTTGTCCTGTTTGAAAAAATGTTGGGGCCGCACTCGCCCGAACGTATTTTTATGACTGGGCCAGTTATTCCCCTGAAAAATAACTAGGTGTCAAGTGGCCCAAGATGCGTAATTTTTCGTTGTTCCAAATCGTCACGAGTAAAAAAAACTGGTTTTTTCACAAATTCTATACTATACTCCTAGTATATAAAACATGTATATGTTGCAGTCAAAACTCTTAACCAGACAAAAGTACTATTGACTAGCAAAATAAGTCAAAAGTACTTTTGACCGTATGCTTAAGTTAATAATACTTTTGACTAAAATAACAATTGAAAGTACTTTTGCCCAATGGAGCTGGTTAAAAGTACTATTGACTAAAAAATAACTATTTTTCAGGGGTATAACTGGCCCAGTCATAAAAATACGTTCGGGCGAGTGCGGCCCCAATATTTTTCCAAACAGGACAACTCGCCTGCGGGCGAGTTTTCGACCGGGCGAGTTGTACCCTAACCCGTTATTTTTCAGGGGTATAACTGGCCCAGTCATAAAAATACGTTCGGGCGCGTGCGGCCCCAACATTTTTTTCAAACAGGACAACTCGCCTGCGGGCGAGTTTTCGACCGGGCGAGTTGTACCCTAACCCATGTTGTGTAGGTTTGGAGTCCTTTGTCATTGTTTCGTCTTGAGAAAGTCAGGGAAGCTGTCAAAAGGAAAGGGTTATTGTTTCTTTAGAAAAGGGGGCAACTCGCAACCTTATACCTGCTTGTGCCCCTTTGTCAAATATTCATTTAAATATGCTACCGATTGTAATCAAGGAAACAATACCAACTCGTAGGTATTATTGGCTATGGGACGTCTTAAGGATTGTTTTGAGAGGTATATACGTTATTTAAGAGAGTTGACCATTAAATCTATCTTTGATTATCTAGAAAGACAACTTTTTGCTGAATGTTTGTACTAATATTTAAGTACAGCCTATAAGGACTTCTCTAGATTGTCAAGAATATATAGCGTATTTAACTTATTTTGTGTTGCCTACTTTTGATACTACAAATATCTTTAATAAATGGTATTCTAAATCGTGATTATTTTGCAAAACAGTCTTACTCGCACAGACTAACGCTCTCATATACGTTACCACAGTGATTTAACTCAAGACACACATGGCTTTTTTCTATACCTAATTATTATAAATACTTACAAGAACTTTACAAGTATGTAAAAGGTAAGATGGCAGAGTCGTAGGCACGTAGAGCAAGCGCCATAAAAGTACGTATTTAGGGTACGTTTAAGTTTTACTTGGAGAAATAATAAGGTACGGTAATAAGGCAAGTTGATAAAGTACACTGACTGTAATATATTTGGTATGAACCAAGTTTAATGAGGGTGTTTGATATTTATTTTACCACCAGACGCGCGTTTGGTATGCGTCAGGTCCAAACTGATTACAGATATGTACAGACGCGTACACACACATAATACAATCAAACACAGACATACGAAAATATAGCAGCTTTGACAATTTTGACAGGTTTCTGGACCTGATGCTGCCGCATAGTGAGCGTCATTTCAGAAGACCCTCATTGTAATAATATTAATTGAACTGAATAAAGCGAAGCATTTACATTACTTTAAGCAAAATTGAAAGTAACTGACAACTACATGTATTATGTTCAACGTACTACACTGTGAAAACATACCAGTAGCGCATTAAAAACGCAATTTTTACAGGTAGGTACAGATAATTATATTTTTCCATATGTGAGGGCTTTAATTGGCAAACTGATAATGTTAATTGTTATATAGATTTAATTGGTCCGTAAGCCTTCTGTAAAACTAAATAAATAAATTAAATCAATAAATGAATTTCTGTCAGGAAATAGGTTTTCTTTATGTTAATAAATTAACTAAATCTTTATTTATAAATGCGAATTTGTCGTTACGTTTGGCTGTTACTTGTCCACTTTTACTATTCAACTGACCGTACATAATTAAAGTACATATTGTCAGGGGTATGGAAAGTTATGTAAAATCTGATTTTAAGAGAAAACAGCCACAAGCTTAGTAAATATATTATTATATGTTTATACAAGACACTCATGAACGTATATTAAAAAATTAAACAAATAGTTCTAAAATCTAAGTTATATACTAATTAGACGACGCATGAACTTTTTACATACAAACATTCGCACGTCTCCTCAGAGTTCCGAAATAAGAGCTAAACTAAACTTCTTTACCTTTCCACAGAGCTGTTTATATGAAAGTTTGCAAATACGCTAACTCGAGGAAGTAAAATTTAGCTAAAAGTGCCAGTCCAAAGTTTGGTTAGTTCCACTCATGCTTCAAACTTGTTTAGTAATTTGTATAAAATTGTTTTACTTGAGGAACTTCTGCATCTGTTCGGGGTTGCTTTGTTCATTAATGGAACGAACGTGATGTGAGATACTTGAATAACTAGGATCTAAAACAGCCTAGACTGAGAATATTCTGTGTGCCGGAATTTGAGGGTGATAGACTTGCATAATGTGTTATTAACCTATTTAGTAAGAGATCAAGGTCACGTAAAACTACATATTGTTTAAGTAACATCTCAGTGGCAATAATCAAAACATTAAAAATGAGCACATTTAAAATTGAGAGACTTTGTAGAGGTTTTAGAAGAACTAGCTGTAACTAAAATATTTGCCTATCATGTTCTTCGCCTCTCGTTTCATCAGTACAACCACTATGTTGTCAAAATATTGCAAATAAATATCAAAATATATATCAAATAATAATCAAAATAGTATAAAGTAGAATTATGGCGCTGATACACCTGAGCATTCATTTGTACCAGAACAGCGAGCATTCGCCGTTTATTGTTTTGACGAACTAAACAAAGAACAGAGCCAAATCTTGTTACGAACATTTTCACGATCTTTCTAGCGAACTCTAATCAGCAAACACGTCTAAGCAAATTTACTGTCAATTCACTAAAATGCTCGACAGAGCGTTTATTTTTTTGTTTTGTAACATTCGCAAGAATGCTCATCACAGGTGAATGCTCAAACGTATCAGCACCATTATGCAAATGAATTACGAGAATACGCCAATTGCAAGCAATCGCCAATATTTTACAAATTATGCTTATTAGTTGCATCTGTTTCTTGAATGAAAATATTAATTGGTAATATCTGTTTATATACACCAAACTGGCAACATTACAGTATTATTATCATTACACTAAAATTACGCTACGAACCATAAAGGCTTATAAATAAAAAGTGGTTAACGCTCTATAGGCGTAACATAATTTGATCTATTATTGTTAGAAAAATCGGTAAAGACATGGAAACAAATTCTCGATACTCGCTAGTCAGTGTTCTAGATATATTAACTCAAAAAGAAACATAAAAGATGAGAAGTCTCTCTCTTTTTCGTTGAATTAATTTAGTATGAAGAAATTCTATCATAGAAGTTGTTTAGTTTAGTTAGGTTTCTTTCTCAATCTAATAATGTAACCGATCGTGAAAGGGTCACGTTCATTTGAATATTTTGGTTGAGGCTGTATATTTATTTCATACATATAAAAGAACTAAAATTTCACAATGTACCAAAAACTAAGTAGTACTTGCTTTAACATTGAGGTGTTTGATTACTAGTGGGCTCTTTTGCCTCCCTTTGTCTCACAAAGATTGTCGTTTTCTGAGAAATAAATAAACACGCGTTTAACTTTGTTTTTATTATCATGCCTGTATCCCCGAAGGGGCAGAGGTGTAATATTACAACCACATTTCGTCTTATGAATTTTAGATCCCACGTAATAGGGGGCAAGCCTATTGCCGTTACTGGGCACATTGCCAGACTCCGTGCTGCTACTGAGAATTCAGAAAAACTCAGTAACATTTTTGTACGACCTGGGAATCGAACGCAGGACATCCCGATCAGCAGACGCATACGCTATCCACTGTACGAAGGAGACAGTCAAAAACCTTTAGATTATTGTTACCTTTTTGTCATGTAGAGGTTTTTTGCCTCTTCACATTTGATTATTTTATTAAGTAATAAATCCATATTTCGATAATATTCTACTGCCCTATTGCCGTTATTGTGTACTGCGGATGTAAACATTGAGTTTTATTACGATCACTGGGCTCGACGTACAATAACCAAACATAAATACATTTGCGACGGATGTGTTTCTTTTACGAGCGCGACGAAAACGAAATTGTTGTGGACCTTTTAACTGGCCCAAGGCAGCGGTGTACTAAAAGCTTGTATTGCGTGGCTATTGTATTATGATCTCGTTACTTTTTCATTTCTACTTCACTGTAACTCAATATAATTACTAATGATACAAGTTTAGAATGACACCTAGATATATGATATTCGATATTCAAAATATAGAAAAAGAACCCTTCATATCTATCAAAATATTGACCCTATTGGTATAAGTAGTAGTGGTAGTAAATAGTTTCATTCAATTCAGTGCAAAAAGAATACATAGAAAATGAAACAAGACTCGCCTAGTTTGTAAAACGTGCATTTTGACCCGACTTTGAGGGAGTAGGATACCTAAATTTTGGTAGGACTCGGCAGACCCTAATTTCTAGTGCTAAGATTAAGTTATAAACAAAGTTTTGTTGATGTACATATTTTGCAGCCAAGATATTCTTTTTCCTGTACTAATAATCAAAAGGAAAGCAGTAAGGGGTCAAAAACAGATTTTATTAATGCAATTTTTATTTCAAAAGATATAACTGTGTAAATTACAGAGATTAGAAAGCGTCTAAAACACCGCTCGCTCTTAGTGTGTTTTGTTGAGTAAAAAAGGTTAAAACGAAGATTTTCGTACACAATCCCGGAAATTTCCATATCTAAATGGAAAACCGACCCCGAACAATCAATTTATCCTCCAATATCCTCCAGCGGTTTATACCACCTGTACAATAAATATTTATATTTCTTGCCCTTGCTTTGTATCGCGAAATGCTTTAAATGTACAACTTTTTCACTAGTACGATTATGATGTGATATTCTTAGATGAATTTTGAGGGAAGTTATTAGTAAAATAATTGTATTGACGTTAGTTCTACGATAATATTTAAATAATTTTGTTTAAGGATCAGTTTTTATGTCATACTGTGTCGTTGATTTCTTGTTTGAAATATTCTATATTGATTTATACTACCTAATATGTGATTCATAAACTTACACCTAATCATTATTTGTCCTAGTATTACGTTCTTTATATGGATGACAAAAGCTACGGCTTAGACAAAATACATTTGATATAGAAATGTATTTAGTTTCTGATGTTGTAAATGTACCATTATGCAAGCATGGCACTACATCTAATATTGCATTAAGTTGCTCAGCAAATAAGACACTGCTCCCACGTAAATTCCATATTGAATATCTAACATTTCCGTTTCATGGATTCTGAGTGTACGTCAAAACAAGCGTAGTATATCATTTCAAGCCGTTATGATAATAGCTAAGTTCAATATATCATGAAAAATGGCATTCAATAGTCCCAACGTTCTGTACCTAGATTTATTAGCTTTATTTTGCGTTAAGGTGGATGTTGTTGTGTATTTATGGCGGTGTTCAATGTACTGTAAGGGTAATTACAATCTATAGCTTCACAAGTGTTTGGTGGACTCGGTGGTTTTGAAGTTAGTTTCGTTTGAGACGGGATGTTTTTGGATGACTATGAAAAGGCGTTGGAGTATGCGCTGTGGTTTTAGTGGGTATTACGGCCTTGCACTCCAGCTGTCGAGTCCCACATACGTGCGTAAATGCAATTCCACAGCAGAAAAAAAACCCGGTCAAGTGCGAGTCGGACTCGCGCACCGAGGGTTCCGTACAAACCTGTAAAAATATGTGATTTAACTAGGTTTTCGAACTTTGTCTTATGTGCTATAAAACTTTGCTTTATGCAAAATTTCAAGTTTCTAGATCGACTGGAATCCCCCCCGTGAGATCTCCACATTGTCGTGGTGGGGGGGCTCAGTAACCGTGGGTTTGAGGTACACCCACGGTGAACTAAGGGGGATTCCGGGAGGGGGCGCTCCACGTGGGCTTGGGTGAGGCCGGCGTATGATGCGTCCCAAAGTGCGGGTGCGGGGGACAGTTCTGTCTGTCCCTCGCAGTCGGGTGCGGGCGCGGGAGGAGAGGCGTGTCGGTAGGCGCGCGGCAACGTTGCGTTGCCACGCGCCCTATTTCCCGCGACCAAATGGGGGCGCACCATCGTTGCGTCGCGGTGGGGCCGCAGAGGAAGAGGAGATGCGGTGTTGCGTTGCCGTCCTCCCTATCCTCTGCGGCCGCTGGGTATTTTGGCGGCGGAGCCCAACACCTTCATCCGCTGCCAAGGAGGTTTCGTTCGGGGCCCGCCTGACCACCTGGCGGGCCAATACCTGTCGGGAGGGTTGTGAGGAATGCTTCGGTGAAACCCTACCCTCCGACACATGGGTACATGAGGAGCACGGGTTGGTTTTTAGTCAGTAAGAGTCTGACAGTCCCCTTCGTCCTTCCTCCCAGGACGGAGGGACTCCTTGAGGATGTTCCAACCCGAAACAACAAAAAAAATAAAAAAAGACCAATCACCAGTACACCGTGAAAATAATTGCAAGAACAAATAACTGTGTATTATTTCTCTTACGAGTCTATGACTTCTACGAAGCGAACATAGTATAATATCAACAAAGTAAAGAAATAAATTCTTGGTCCTTGGTGAACTGCGCTTAACCTAACCATATCAATTAGCATAGTCGAGGCTAATCTATAAACCTCTGGAACGCTGGCGGGACATACGTATGTCCCAGGAAAATTTGTTCCGTCCAGCGCTTGCGGGAAACACGTTTGTCCCGCAACGACAGCGCCATATTTCACTACTTGAAATGACGTTAAAATAATTCCACCAATAAGATTATGACCACTATTGCAAAGTATGAATATTCTTTTAAATTCTGCATTGTAATTGGTTGTCATTTTTATAGACCTTTTTTGCAAAAATAACGACTGAAAATTGTTTGCCACAAGTTCAACTTCGCGCGTGTTAGAGTGACGACAGCTCTGCTTTGAAAAACGTGTAGCTAGCGCAATCTCGTAATTTCACTAAATGTATTATATGTCATTATACTCGGAAACTAATCCTGTTTGCTATAAAATATAGTTAAAATATCATCATTGATTAAATTATAGCGAAAAACGATTTTCAAAATATAATTATCAAAAATGGCGGCAAGTTGTAAATACAACCCTTCGCATTTTAGTTTTGTAAGATTAGGTAGTTAAAAGTCGGTACTTTTACTCATAACCTTGCTTATTTATAACAAACTAATGAGCAAACAATAATAAAATACTAAACTTATGATAATCATATTTACGAAAGTGTATCTAAATCGGCACAGTTTCGCGAGCGATTATGGTGGCTGTTTCGTATTCCGATGATGTGTTGAAACTTTTATTGATTTATAAAAATATAAGTGAAGTAATATTAACTGTTGATTAAATTCAATAATTAATTAAGTAAGGTATATAAAGTGCTGTGAAGTGTGTGTGGATAAAACTTTTATTGAAGAGCATTTTTTCGTACTTTCAAGTTTTATTTCAACGAACTGCAGAGAAAAAGGTATTTATACATTATATATCTAAAATAACTTTTCAAAACATATTTCAAGGATGCAAAAACCGTCATTATTATCGTGATACGTTTAAAACTACCTGAGATATAGGTAAAATAATGACGCCGGTCAGCTGTTGCTCGATCAAGAGGTAAAGCAGCCGGCACTACCGGCCATTTTTTTTATTTTTCACGCCCGGCGCGGGAGGGGTTAAGTGAATCGTCCATAAAATCACAAAATCTGCTTCCATGCCAAATTTTGCAAGCAAGTTTATTAAACTAGTTCAACAAAACTGCATTTGAAATTTAGTTTTCGAATGTAGGGTAACTTTCAATTTAGATAAAAATCGAGCACCATGTGGAAAGTTTACAGTTGCTGTCATTTAAATCTGGGAGCTAAAATAAAGCAAAACTCAATTCAAATCGTTACATGGGGATTGGAAATAAAACCTTATTTATTCAAACAGAATTCGGGTACTGTAACGGGTACAATTCATAGGAGTCTATTGTTTGAAATGCAATAGTTACTAAATGGGGAAGTAAACAGGAATATTTGCAGGAAGTTCGTTGGATTTTTGACATGTCAACCAAATATTAAACCCAATTTAGATATAAAAATTGGTTCAGAGCACTTTCAAACATATTGAACTGAGAGTATACTGAAATAGTAGGTCACTGTATAATTTTTACACTGACAACGTTTATGATTTTTCCGTAAAGAGTAGAGAACTAATATAAAAAAGTAATAAGAGTCTTCCAGTTGAACTTAGATCAGGTCTTTTCACTCACACCAAATAACTTAGTCCGAATTGAGCACTTATCAAATATTAAAAGGAATATGTCTTTAATGAATACCTAACGGTATTACTTAGTAAGTACCTAACTCACATGAGTGCAATTCGAGTTTATTATATGATTTCATCGAATATTTTTATTCTTGAAATATTCTTATGATATGTGAATTCAATTCTTCTAGCATACTTCAAGCCAGCGCTGCCCGAGAGGCGGCGCACGTGTTCCGCGTGCGCCTCTCGTAGCGTCAGTGGAATACGTCGTTCTTTTCCGCTCGTAGTATGAAAGAGGATGTATGAGGGCAAGTATGATGGATGCAGATGGATGCATGTGAGAGACGGGGCCTGCCTCGGCGGGTCAGCTCAGGCGGGGTCGCGGCAGTAATGCTAACGTAGTTCCCGTGACCCTGCCATTTAATAGGATCGGATAAAGGCACACCATGGTGGTTTTAGTGGGTAGTCCTGGCGCTTCACGTCGGGGAGTCTCACACTCTCCCTAGCCTGAGCCCCTTTAGGGGCCCAGCCTGGGAGGGTTAGCCCTTAAATAGTTTGGGTTTCCATCATGCATAAAAAAGGTGTTTCTCCTCAATCCCGTGGCAATTTCAGCAAGTCCCTTCTTAGTGCAGCTCTACGCTCCTTGCCAAGGATGCCAGGTTTGAGCTTTTGTTCAGCAGCATTCAGTACTAGAAGCAATCTATGTTATTATATTTCCCTTTTATGTTAGCGATTATTTAAAAGGTTGATATACGTGGGACACTCAGAAAGATTTGCGACACTAAAAAAAATGTTCTATAAGTAAATATATTTTTATTACATCTTTTCAAAGTACTCTCCATCAGCCTCTATACAAAGTTTCATGCGTCTGAACCAGTTTTCGAAACACTTTTTCCATTCTGCCGCAGACACCTCTTTTACAGCCTGCTCGAACGCTGAGAGCGCATCATCCGGCGACGAAAATTGTATCCCTTTGAGAAGATTTTTTATTTTTGGAAATAAGAAGAAGTCACATGGTGCTAGGTCAGGGTTGTAAGGAGAGTGACCCAGGAGTTTGACCGGTGTACTGTCTAGGAAGTCCCTCGTTTTGATTGCGGTGTGGGTGGGTGCATTATCATTGTGGAGCAGTAGCCCCCGAAGCCCTGTGTTTAGTCGCTTGTTGCTCACATCAGGGAAAACTTCTGCCAAGCATTTGGTAGTATACCATTCGGCGTTAATGCTTTTTTAGTTTCGTAAAGGAACTGACATCAAGTAGCCAGTCAAATTGCAAAGCTCGCGATCAAAATCTTACCTCCGCTTCTAGGTCGCTTTACTTTGGTAGGCGTTGATTCGTTTTGAAACACTCAAACCGTCGACTGGCGCTTTGTTTCTGGATCGTATTGATAAATCCAGGATTCATCACCTGTAGCGATGTCGTAAACACGCCGAGACGAGCCTGCTTCAAATTTGTCTATCATATCATGGAATGGTGCCAATTCCACCCTTGCCTGCTTTTGAACATCGGTGAGGTTGTGCAGCACCCAGCGTGAAACTATCCTCCGCACCCGTAGATGCACGTGTAGAATCTCGTGAAGGCTTCCTGATCCAATATGCAGTATATGCTGAATCTCTAGGTATGTAGCTCGTCTATTGTCTTGGATCAAATGTTTCACTGCTAGCACGCTTTCTTCCGTAACAGCCGTCAAAGGGCAACCACTTCTTTCTTCATCCCCCAAAGTTAGTCGACCGCGCTTAAATTCATTATACCAACGATACACGGTTGTCTTAGAAGGGCTTTCATCCATGAATGCCATTTGAAGTCTATCGTACGATTCATCCGGTTTCAGGCGACACTTAAAATCGTAAGAAATCAGCGCGAAAATGATCTCGACGCAAATCCATTTTTCAATGAGACACCGTAATTTTAATTAGCACGCAAAAAATGTGTAGGGATGTTTTGAATTTAGAACTTACCTATTCTTACTTATAAGTAATCATATTTTTACATAAATTATAACTGGCCAGTCTCACATACATTAAAACTTTTTCTCGCAATACTTTCTGAGTGAGCAAGTATGTAGAAATTTAAAAGTGATGCAAATTAGGTCGTGATCCTGCTACTTTTCATTAAACGTAGCTTCCTGTAAATGTTAAGAATAAGAAATAAGCACATAGCAGCATCCTAGGGTTGCTAGTCAAACAGTTACTCCATAGACTAGACAGTATAACTTATAAGATACGTAGTAATTGAAAGGCATGCAACATCGCATAGTTAAACTACAATAGCCTTAGTTGCTGGCGAGCACATTAACAGTACTGCTCAGTTTGTACAATGGGTCTTAGTTTCTTAGACATATATGTTGAGTAAATAAGTATTTATTTTTTCCAATGTTCCGGCTGCATTGGAAGTCCTTCATATTAGCGTTGGTCGAGTGTAGGTGTTCCATGAGAAAGAAGTTAAGATCTGTTTGAAAGAGTCGCTTAGAGGCAACACGGCATTTCACCGAGATATCTGGCTTCGGATATTTGCATAAGAGTATCTGAGAGAGAGGAAAAGTCAAGCAGTCATTGCGGCGCACACTGCGGGATTTCAATTATAGGCAGCCTGCTGTATTAGACACGGCGCTCCACGCATGACTGTCACGAATAGCTAAAGAGCCTGTCGCTGTCCGAACAACATCGACGATAGTTCGACGAGTTCCACTTTAGATTTATCTTGATGGTTCTAGTGGAGCAGAGTCATTCATGTTACAAAACATACAAAACAAACTTCAAACTTCAAACAAACCTCAGCAGTCATCGGTCCCGTATCCTTTTAAGACAAAAATATTTGTAAATTATATACCGGAACACTGGTATATAATGGTCAATTGCATTTGGGGTTAGAGAGGCCTCAAAAATGTCACCAACAAAAAATCTCCGGCACCTGATAGAATTTGTGAACCTAATTTTTCTTTATTTCAGTTAAAAGCACCATAGCAGTGGCAAAATAAGCCAGTTTCCCTTTTGTTTCGAGTTTCAGAGCCATAAGCTGTTCACACTCAATTTAACATCAGTTATTTATTACATCTTTACCTCACTTAAAGTGTGTTTTATTTTTATTCGTTCAAAGGTGTACCTGTAGCTAGCTTGCCATTAATAAATCTTTCTACAGAGACCTTTGAGTGCGAAAACTAGGAGCTAATGTGCGGGTAATAAGAAGGCTTTGTGGTTTTACACCTTATATTAATTTAAACTCATTTTGATGTGAGCTGTGGAATAAAAATACAATAATATGAGCTAGAATTATTTTAGTTGGATTTAGCTAGAGGCTTTAGTAGTACTTTTTGGGCAGAATTTCTAGCCATATAAGTTCTACGAGTAAATTCAAATATAACTAACTTGGTATTTAATTAAATTTACACCTGCTTAAAAGATTTGTCTTTTAAGCAGGCGTAAATTTAATTAGTTAATTACAAGTTAGTTTTATTTGAATTTACTCGTAGAACTTATGTGGCTAGGAATTTTCTCTACACTCCGATTTTATACCTATGTACATATGTATCAAAGCTGTTTTATGAACATTACGCATGTACTATTAAGACACAAGATTTGTTTGTTTTCTTGACATGAATATAAAATAATACTAAGATTTATCTATGATTATGGCAAGAACGAATTTTCAGTGCAGATACGCGCTACGTTTGCTAGTGTTTTATAATTATGTTTTTTGGAATCGCCACCACATCATTAGATGTCTTTCATGTCGTTAGATACTATTTATTTATTATGTTTAATTTTTATTGTCTTGTACTCAATCAGTTGGATCGGTGGTTGTATTTCAAAAGGTATCACGTCAATTAAATATGGGTACTACATTTGCATTTCTTCACACGTTTTCACAAATTTATGCTATAATTAATGATCTGGAAAATGGAGGTAATTCGCGTTCATGGTCAGTATACCAACAGATTGTTAATTTTATTACTGCCGGTTCGTATACCGTTGTCGTCATGCTCACTAAAATGTCATTTCTTGTGGTGGCGTCGTGTGTCGGGTCATCCCTGTCCCTCTGATATGGCGAGAGGGATGATGGCTGGCACATGCGTCATACTCGTGAACGGGTGCTACTTGCGATGACTGGTCGATGGCGGTCTTATGGGCTGGTATATTTTTTTATTTATATTTAACTTCATCATTTCCATCATGGTTCTGAACATTTGCGCGGATTGTCTGCATTGTTAGGTGCATAATGTAAGTGGATGCTCCTGTTTCACCATGTCTATGTTCAGGAGGCTAACTAAATGAACATCAAAATTTAACTTGATTATGCTTGAGTATCATGTAAAGTAAATATATACAAGTAACATAGAAGGTATAACAGTTGCAGCACCTTACAAAAGTTTAATTGTTATGTATTATTAAAAACCTGGCGTTGAAAAAGAGTGACCTTGAGTTTTATTGCCCGTTCTTTCTCATGGTTCTACCTATTGCATTGCGAACGTGGCAGTAAATGTAAATGTAGAAGCATACAGTAATAATGTTTAAATTTGACGTTCATAAGTGTCACTTTGTGATCTAAATGAATAAAGGATTTTGAGTTTGAGTTTGATTATACTAGCTGCTGCCCGCGACGTCGTCTGCGTAAACGCTATACAGCACCAAAAATACCTACGACTATACCTTTTAAAATAACATTCATTTACCCGTTTCTTCTTTACATTTCATGTCTACAGAAAGTGCAGTAACAGAGGGAGACTGTCTTTTGTAAAATTTACCTTCAAAAAGTGCTGATTTTCAGCCTGCTTTGAATAAATTACTTTATGGTGATTCTGCTAAATTATGTCGTGAGTTGTAACTAAAACAGATGAAGAAAATAATGAATAAGGAATACCGAATGGGTTACATAATTACAGGACTTCTCGATAAACAACATTAGTGGTTTGGCTCTCCGTAGCCAAAATGTAATAACAATCAAGGCAGCGATAGCTGCGTGGAGAGACCGACAGACTGCTACGCAGAGGGTCTCTGGTTTGAATCCACGGCACGCACCAATGACTTTTCGGAGTTAAGTGCGTATTAAATTGTTATTTATTGCTTCCTAAACGGTGAAGGAAAACACCGTGAGGAAACCTGCATGTCTGAGAATTCTCTATAATGCTTTCGAAAGACATGTGAAGTCTGCCAACCCGCACTTGGCCAGCGTGGTGGACTATGGCCTTATCCTTCTGATTGTGAGAATAAGCCCGTGCCCAGCAGTGGGATAGTATAAAGGACTGATGATGAGCCAAAATATAAAAAGAGTCAGAACTGATGACACGGGAGCAAGCGACGTACAGCTGCCCTTGTGAGAAGCAGCTTGTCCTGAGGTGGACACCCACTGCCCCTGCGACTTATTGATGGTCAAAGCGAAGCAAACACTCACGGGGAACTGTATGCGCTTGAAATTGAACGGGAAGTTATAAGGTATGAGGGGAATGCGTGGTATAAATACTGCCTTGCCGCGCCACATCCCGTAAGAATTTCCGCCTCAATGGTGTGTCAGTGCAGCGAGATGACTTTAAGGTGGTTCCTGTTACACAACTTCGGAGGAGATAGGTTCCAAAGAAGCATTATCGGGACACCGACCTTCAGCTTGATGGTATGCGCTGGAAGTCAGCTTGCTGACTGGGTGTTCAGAAATTCCATGGGATAATGTGTGGCGTAGACCTCTTAATTCCCCTCAATTTTCGAGAGAATGCGTTCGTTAATTGCTGCAGTCTGATAATTTTTGTGTGTCAAAATAGCCCGCTCACACCCCAAAAATTCTGCTGGTGCGGTATACGACTGATGTCCCCGTACACACAGCGAATGAGTACATCTAAGTTTGATACAACTCTACCGAGAGACTCTGGAAGCACCACCTGTCCACCTCTCTCCTCTGTAATATATGTACACATATCCACAGTCGAATGCTGGCGAGCATCTATTTTTGGAACTTGAACTTCACCATATTAAAGTTCTATTAGGCGTATACTACTCACCTTCTAACCGTGTGAACTATTTTTCTTCATTTGAGCAGATCCTAGAAAACCTCACACCTTTATATAGTCACACTATTATAATGGGTGACTTCAACACATGCCTCCTCAAGCAAGATTCAAGGGCTGCGTCTTTTCGACAAGCTACCGAGTCTTGTAATTTATCAATTTTAACACTGAATGCAACTCACCACTTTCCCAACTGCACTCCTTCTCTTCTTGACCTTATTTTGGTGTCTTCTCCTAGTTTCGTTTACAAGCATGGTCAATGTACGGCAGATGCGTTCTCTTTTCACGACCTAGTCTTTGTCTCGTATAAAATACGCCCACCCAAAACAAAGCCTAAGGTTGTCTTGCAGCGCAATTTTAGTGGCATGGATCATGACAGACTTCGTGAGGATGCTGTCAATATAGACTGGGAGTCTTTATATACTTCAGAGTGTATTGAATCCAAAGTTCAGATACTAGTATCAAATCTGATTAATTTATATGACGTGCACGCGCCTATTCGCGCCGTTAAAATAAAACACTTACCAGCACCATGGCTAACAGCAGATATAAAAAACATTATGGCAAAGAAATCCGCCGCTAAAGCAAAATTGAAGCATAAACCTAGCGCTTTCAATCAACAAAAATACGTGGCTATCAGGAATCACTGTAACAAGGTGTGTAGGAAAGCGCAACGCCAACATATTCAAACATCAGTTGAAGACGGTAATCCAGCAAAGGTCTGGCAATTTCTTAAATCCTTGGGAGTTGGTAAGGCACGGCAACAAACAATTCCAAACAATATTAACCTCGATTCTCTTAATACTCATTTCACTACTTCGTCCAAATTTGATGGAATTACAAAAAGAACCACTTTAGAATATCTTTCATCTTTGCCAACCCCAAATTATTCTCCCTTTATCTTCAATCAATTTTCCGCTTGTGACGTTAAGAAGAGCATACTGGCAGTGACGTCCAATGCAGTCGGCAACGATTGTGTCAGCCGCAAAATGATCCTTCCCATCCTAGATGAAATTCTTCCAGTCCTATGTCACATCCTTAACCATTCCATAGCCCGTGGTGTCTTTCCATCAAGTTGGAAAGATGCACTAATAATTCCTTTACCTAAGAAGTCCAAACCCAGCTCCTTCTCCGATTATCGACCCATTTCCATACTACCTTTCCTATCAAAAGTCCTTGAACGTCTTGTTCACTCTCAACTTAGCTCCTTCCTACATAAACATGCGCTCCTAAATCCCTATCAATCTGGTTTCCGCCCCGGGCACAGTACTGTCACTGCATTGGTTCGTGTAACAGATGACATTAGGCTGGGTATGGATAGTGGCAATCTGACGGTTTTGACCCTACTTGATTTTAGTAATGCGTTTAATACCGTAGATTTTCACATTATACTTGGCATATTACGCTCTCTTAACGTATCTCCAACGGCAATTGACTGGTTTCACAGTTACCTGTTTGGTCGCCGGCAACGTATACGCATCGAAGACACTTATTCCACTTGGTCTAACACAAATGCCGGTGTGCCACAGGGTGGCGTGCTATCTCCTTTACTCTTCGCAATATTTATTAATTCTATCTCAAACCAATTACTTTCATCCTACCACCTTTACGCAGATGATTTGCAAATTTACACGCAGGCTCCGTTAAATAAGCTAGCAGAAGCCTGTACTACCATTAGCTCGGACCTGTCGCGTATCTGTGAGTGGACCACGAAATATGGACTTAAGGTAAATCCTGACAAAACACAATTGATTGTTGTCGGCAGCCCCAAACTCGTCTCGAAAATTTGTTGGTCCGAACTGCCACGCATTAGTTTTAACGGAAAGGATCTTCCGTTCAGCAAAACCGTAAGGAATCTAGGTATTTACTTTGATGATACTATGTCATGGAGATCTCAAATCCTAGAAACGAGTCGCAAACTATTTGCATCAGCAGGATCATTGCGTAGATTACGCAACTTCCTTCCAACTGCCACTAAGATTGCGCTTGCTCAAGCTCTGCTTCTGCCTATAATTGACTACGCGGACGTCAGCTATCTTGACCCCACTGAAGAGCAGCTAGATAAACTTGAGCGTCTCCAAAACTTTTGCATACGATTTATATTTGGATTGCGCAAATATGATCACGTTTCAGATTTTCGCAACAAACTCAAGTGGCTGCCAATTCGTCTTCGCAGGAATACTCACATTCTTACATTGTTATATAATGTACTTTTTAATCCCAATTCTCCCTCTTATCTCAAAGAACGCTTTAAGTTCCTCGATGACACACATGTAAAGTCCTTGAGGTCGTCTGAGGATCTAACGCTGGAGATGCCGAAGCATTCCACAAATTACTTCGACAAATCTTTTACTGTTCAGGCTGTGCGACTGTGGAATGCTTTACCAGTGGAGATTCGAAGAGCAAGCACAATAAATATTTTCAAAGACTTGGTAAGGAAGCACTATTTCAAGGATTGACAAATATATCAACTTAATTATCGTCTGAGTTCATCACTTGTATAAACTGTATCTATATTATTTAGTATATTGATATATATTTAATTGTATTTGTATAAATTATGTATGTATTTTATGTATGTAAGTAAAAGGTATATTTATTTATGTATATATGTGTATCTTATTTAGGATAATCTTATTCATAATTATTTCACTTTAAAGCTACACCATGCCCACAATAATGCTTTAATCATTCCTGTCCATCCAAAGGTTGCCTGGCAGAGATCGCCCCTGGCGATAAGGCCGCCGTTTGTACATGAAACTTAGCTTTAAGTCACTATATAAAATGTACTTTACTTTGGTGTGCAATAAAGAATACATCTATCTATCTATCTATCTATATGTATAAATAGCGTGCCGTTTTCGAGTATAAATGTTGTTATAAATCTATGCAGTTATTTTTGAGTTCTGTTTTTTATTACATACAAACAAACTCTACGAATTTTATAAGATATAGATGAAGCAGCTTAAAACTTATATAAACACATTTTTTTATTGTCTTGCTCTTCTCAAACGAATTAACGATACAATTTTTAAAAAGAAATGCACAACTCCATCTATGACTTTTAAAAACAACTATTTACCTCGCCAACGTGATCAAATTTAAATTATTTATATCCAAAAAGGGTTTACACAGTCATGTAATTCGACTTGATGTTTTTCTAATCTCATAGATGGCGCTGCTTTAAAATTGTCTTGATACTACTTATATTTATTGAATTATGTTTATTGGCCTAAGTTACTTATATTGCGTGATTCTTATAGTGTAAAGCTAGCTTATAGCATGGTTAACGTAATAACAACATTCAAATATGCGTCGTAAGATTACACGCTATTACGGAATGCGTTGAAGAAATAAAGGTTCACTGCTCTTTCCCCGTAGGTCACAGCGTGATAATATGTAGCCTATATGTTGACCCGACCTTTTAATAATATTCGTACCAAATTTTAAGTAAATCCATGCAGTACTTTTTGAGTTTATCTCGGATATAAGGACAAACAGACAAACAGAAAAAAATTCTAAAAACTATATTTTTGGCTCCGGTATCGATTGTTGATCACACCCTAAGTATTATTTAAAAAAAATATTCAATGTATAGTTTTGACTTGCCTACCATTTTATTATATGTATAGATAACAATATTGCTCTCATTACGTAACAATTGTCTTGTTTTATCTACACATTTACATATTTACTATACATGGGTACCTACTAGTATTAATGAACCTTGAACTGAATTATATAATAAAGGAAAAGGTGTGAGTGCCTTATATTTGCCCCGACATATCCGCATGGGAGAGTTATCCTGTAATCCCGGCTGGTTTAAATCATGCCGAAGCGTTAAAAAATAACAAACTTTTTGAGTACAGGTGTCCGCTACCTGTACTCAAAAAGTTTGTTATTTTTTACTTTTCTTCATAAATATAAGTATTATCTACGCTTGTTTAAAATTAAAGCAGCAACCAAATAATATTTCATCCCAAGTATCCTCTAATAAAAATAAATTGCTGTATAAACATAAATTTGCTCGCACAAAACACAATGCGTAGACGTAAAAACCCAAAACGTACTCTAAAACAGCTGGTAACGTAACGTCAAACGTCCCATTGTTCAGTCTTACTTTACCTACGCCTCAACAAAAGAATGGACATAATTCACTTAAAAGCGAGGTACACAGAAATTGAAATTATTTATTTTCATAAAGTAAATTTGGTTAGCCTTTTGTCGGGCCTTTCACCTTTAAATCGAAGATCCAACGGCGCGATCGGACCTTAATAGGATATTAGAACAGGATATTTAAAGATGAAATTAGAATATAATACTGTTAGTGATTTAGTATCTAATATGAAAAATGTGTTATTAACTGAGAAAGCTTCAACGGCTATACAAAATAAATTGCAAAATATTAGACAAAATGATATAACAATTGCGGATTACGGGAAAGAGATAAAAGTTTATTTGTGGATCTTACGATTTCTCAAGCAGATGGTAATGACCAATGTTACAAAATTTTAAAATCACATAATGAAAAAATGGCAATCAAGCAATTTGCCGATGGTTTGAGAAATCGTAGGTTAAGTACGATTATTTCTGCTCATAATTATAGCTCCTTGAAAGATGCCGTTCAAGCTGCTCAGGACGAGGATACCTCATCAGCCTCAACATCTGGAGAGATTTGGGGTATGTACAAAAAACCGTATAACTATTTTTATTATAATCGAGGTCAAGCGAGTAACTATAGGGGACAACGTGGACGTCGCTGTGACTTTTCGTCATTCAGAGGTCAAACACGAGGTCAAGGACACTGGACACCATCTCGAGGACAGTTTGCACGCGCCAGAGCTGAAAATCAAATAAACGAAATCAAGATACACGCAATATTTATAATATATGATAGATATATCAGAAACCTCAGACGAATCAAAAAGTACTTCAAATTATTTTTGTCGTGACCAATGAAGAACATTTTATTTTTACGAATGACAGTAACTGTTATATATCTTTACATTCATCAATTCAGCATGGAAGAAAATACTATTTTCTTGTAGATTCTGGAGCATCCTTGTCAGCATGCAATTATAAACATGCGCTCGAATATAACAGTGAATAACAATCCAATCCATAAAGAAAGCATAACTATAAACGGATTAGGAGGCTCAGTCCGAGCAATAGGATATGTGTATTTACCTTTGACTATAGGTGATCGAAATATTAGCCACAAGTTTTATGTTTTTAATAAATTTTACTTACCAATTAGGGCGAGTGGAATTTTAGGTCGTGATTTTTTGAATAAGTATAAAGCGCAATTTGATTTTTATAAAAGTATTTTAACGTTATATCTTACTAAAAAACCAATCAATTTGCCAATAGTTAACACTTCTTCCAGTAGTTTCAACGTTCCAGCTAGATGTGAATCCATTCATTATATACACACTCATTTAATAGAAGACTGTGTAGTTTCCTCTAAAGAAATTAAAGAAGGTGTATTTTTAGTGAGCTCGATAGCCACTCCTACAAATGGAATAATACCGATTAGGATATGGAATGTTAACAAAATGAATGTGTCGGTAACGGATTTTGAGCCTATAATAATCAATAAACTTTCAGGCTATCATGTTCGTTCGTTTGATAAATTTGTAAATAATGCAGACATAGTTAACAAAATATTATCATCTATTACATTACAACATTTGAATAACGAAGAGCAGAATGCTATTTCAAACATTTGTGCAAAATATGCGGATATATTTTATTTACCGGGCGACAAACTAACTACTACAGACATATATACACATACTATTTCTGTCAAACCTAACAAAAAACCAGTATTTACCAAGCAGTATAAATTACCTTTTTCTCAAGAAGATGAAATTAAACGTCAGATAAATAAAATGCTAGATGAAGGCATAATAGAACCTAGTAGAAGCGATTGGTCGAGTCCAATATTATTAGTTCCTACAAAATCAAATGCTACAGGAGATAAGAAATGGAGACTAGTGATTGACTATCAAAAACTTAAAAGTGTTATAGAAGACGATAAATTCCCTTTGCCAGATATACCTGAAATTTTGGAATCATTAGCTGGTAGCATTTATTTCACACATTTAGATCTTCACCAAGGATATTACAACGTAAATTTAGATAAAAATAGTAGAAAATTCACATCATTTTATTCCGGACAGGTGACGCGTATGCCGATGGGACTGAAAACTAGTCCAAGATCGTTTTCCAGAATGATAACAATGGCAATGGCAGGTTTAAACTAAGAAAAATGTCTGATATACCTTGACGATTTAATTGTGTTTTGGCGAAATTTAACAATACATAATAAAAATTTGCAAGATATACTTGAAATACTACGTTCAGTCAACTTAAAATTGAATCCTATGAAATGTGACTTTTTAAAGAAGGAAATTATGTATCTCGGGCGTGTTATTTCAAGTGATGGTATAAAACCTGATCCTGAAAAAATAGACACAGTGAAAAACTATCCATGTCCTAAGACCACAGACGAAGTAAAAAGATTCGTAGCTTTTTATAAATTATAAGAGGAAATTCATACCAAAATTTGCGGAAATTTCAAATCAATTAAATAAATTAACCAAAAAGAATGTATCCTTTGAATGGAATGATGAATATCAAAAGTCATTCGAAACACTGAAACAAAGCTTAATTTAACCACCTATCTTGCAATATCCTGACTTTTCTCAAAATAATCGATTTATAGTTCAGACTGATGCATCAAATAATGCCTTAGGAGCAATTTTATCAAATGGAAATGGACAACCAGTAGCTTATGCGAGTCGAACTTTGAACAAAGGTGAAACGAATTATCCAGTTATAGAGAAAGAACTTCTCGCGATAGTTTGGGCCGTAAAACATTTTCGACCGTACTTGTATGGTAGGTTTTTTAAAATACAAACGGATCATAAACCGCTATTATATCTTTTTAATATGAAAGACCAGTCAAGTCGACTTATGAAATTTAGGATAGCGTAAGAGGAATATAATTTTGAGGTAGAATATGTAAAAGGTTCAGACAGTGCAGCTGCAGATGCACTGTCAAGAATCACTATAGATAATTTAAGAGAAATGCACGAGAGTGTAATAAACGTATTAACGACAGCACAAGCTAAAAAACAGTATAACTCTGATTTTGGGGTGGATATAGTACCCACTGACTCGAGGCTTGCGCAACCAAGAGTTGTGAATACTCATATCAAACCTAAAGAATCAGTCGAATTAAGATTTATTGATAACAATGGATTAGAAAAATTAAGGAAATTGAAACAAATTACAAATGAAACAAAGATATTATGTTATGTTGAGCGTGAAAAACTCTATACGTGAAATATCTAAATTCTCAATCGCAAATGACGCGAGACGCATTTATGGGAGAATTAGATTATTTTTGCAATGATTTAAAGTTATAAGAAATATATATAGGTACTAAAGAGTAAAGATAATGATATTTTTATCAACAAGTTATTAGAAGAGATTAAAAGTAAGAAAGATAGGTCCGGACCACGTAAATGTATTTTAAATGATGTTGAAAGAATAACGAATAAAGACGATAGGCGAGTTATTTTAAACGACTTTCATCTCTTACCCAGTAGTGGCCATGCTGGTATGAGACGAATGTCAAACAATATAAAGAAATATTATTATTGGCCTGGATAGATAACGATGTTCAGAAGTTTGTAAAGTGTTACGATAAATGTCAACGACAAAAGTATTCACTACCAAAGAAAGAACCAATGGTTATAACTAGTACACCAAATTCAGCATTAGCAAAATTTATTTAGATCTTGTTGGTCCTCTAGAACATAATAACGATGGTTATTCATACGTGTTAACATTACAGTGTGAACTTACAAAATATGTATAAGCTTATCCCTTAATTTCTAAAAAGCCGAGGAAGTTGCGAAATCTTTTGTTAACAATTTTATTCTTAGGTACGGGGTACATAAAGAAATAGCAACAGACAGAGGAAAGGAATTTTTATCAGACGTATTTCAAGAGGTTTGTAAATTACTTAACATTATACAACTGAATTCCATAGCATACCATCATCAGTCCATAGGAGCTCTGGAGGTGACACATAAAATTTTGAATGCGTTTTTACGTATTCAAACAGACAACCATCCTGAATCGTGGGGTAAGTGGAGCCCTTATCGGTCTTTTGCTTACAACACGACAGTACATACAGAAACCGGATTTACACCATTTGAATTAATATTTGGTAAGAAATGCGCTCTTCCTAGTAATTTAGTAAAAGATTTAGATCCATTATATAATTTTGAAAGTTATCATTGTGAATTAAAATACCGTTTGCAACTTTCTCAAAAGGAAGCAAGAAATAATTTGTTAAATAGTAAATTAATATATGATAAAAATGTCAATCCTATATGCTATAAGGAAAATGATTTGGTACTTGTAAGAAATGAAGCAGCTCGTAATAAATTAGATAATAAATACTCAGGTCCTTATAAAGTTATAAAAGATCTACCACTAAACGTAGAAATCTTAATATATAAAATCCTTGCGTTACTGACTGACTGACAGACACGCTACAGCCGAAACTATTAGGCGCAGGAAGCTGAAATTTGGCATGTATGTTCCTTGGGGATCGTAGGGGTGCACTAAGAAGGGATTTCCCGAAATTCCCACGGGATCGGCCAAAAAGGGGTAAATTTAAAAAAAAATGCAGGCGGAGCTGCTGGCGTCCTCTAGTAATTAATAATTATGGTAACACAGATATAATACACAAAAATCGTACAAAACCTTATTATCAATCAAATTGATACGTTATTTTAGTATTTAATAATTTTAAAATGATTTTTTGTAACCAATATTTCACTAAATATAAAATTAAATGTATTCTTTTTCTATTATAATAATTGAAAAAACAAAAAAATATTATGTAATTGTATTTTTTTTTCTATTAGTGCGGTGATGTAAGGTATGGTTAAATATTTAGGTACTGTTTTATTATGCTTATACTACTCTATAAGTATTTCTCTGTATTGTCATTACTCTATACTCAATTAGTATTATACGAAATATATCTCAGTATTATTCGGGCATTCGGCGTTTCATTTACCTTCTACACCACACCGTACAATGAAAGTCGTTTGTCTGCATTATGAAAAAAACATTTGCACGATGCTGACCATGCAAATTAGTTTGCTGTGCTTTCACTTTCAAAATTATGTATCTCCTATAATAACACAGCGACACTGAAAAGCAGAAAGCCACATAGAATGTAACATTCTTTGTATTATGTTCTAATGTGAGTGGACTTTTCAAGTGCTGTTTGACGGATAACTATTACAATATTCAGATCCTGCATATTTTAGTATCTTTATGTCCATTTCATACTTTTAATTGCTTAACGATAATCAACAGGTAAATTAAGACAACAAGTCAGTAATTTAACTATAATTCCCACCCATAAATAACAAACCCAGCGATAACCTAACAGCAGCTTCATATCTTAAGACCCATTTATCATGTAATAGCTACTTAATCAAAAGTTTAAACCTCGGTACCACGCACCAAACACCATAGAAAATTCATAAACTAATCAGAGGTGAAACAAAATTTTCGTAAAACTTTGTGTAAATAAATCGTAGAAGTAATAATTAACGCTTGGAATACGTTAATAATACACTTGCTTACTAGAATGTTAATTACAAGGGGTATGTTTACACGACAAGACAGATTTACAATGTTAATTGGTGCGCTGAGACCATTATTATTCAACGGCGCACACACAACTTCCAAAGACTATAACATTTGGTATTCCCAATACGTATTCTAATCATGGATTGCTACAGTCATACGGACAATAATCGATGGAAGCGCTTGTTCGCTTGTTTCGTCATATAATTGGATCGTTGGCTTATAGGCTATTATTTAGGCATTTTATACACCAGAAGGCTGATTGTTGTTTTGTTGTCATATTATTTCTAGCAATTTTATTTTGTCTCTTTCACACTTTCTACATAATATTTACTTTTATTTTAAATCTCGCCAGCTGGGAAGTCAGTGTATCATAGCGAGTGATTTTTTGGCAGCTTTAATTTAAGGTGCTGATAGACTCAACCATTCACTTGCGACAGAACATCAAGCATTACCCGTTTTTTAGCTATCGAACTGAACAACGAACCGAGCCAAACATAGCTACGAAGATTTTCATAGGCTTCTAGTGATACTCTTATTGCCAAAAATTGACAGATGGGACATTCGTAATAATAAAATACTGTTGTGTATTTTTGTCAAGTAATAAAAGTGATTTGAGGCTGAATCAACACAATATATTATTATTATAGAAATACAAAATCATACCTAAGTTACAAACATTGACGGATGATCAAAGTCCATTCACTTGTTCTTGTTTTTCTCCTTTTTCAAACAGTAACCATAGTTGGTATTAAACAACTAAGTAGATTGTACTGCACAGTTTTCGCTGCCGACCCACCGTACCCCTGGCAGTACCCCTGGGGGTATGGTGGGTTTTTTAAAGCTTAACCGTACTCCCAGATAATATTCTTGTGTAATAAGTTTATTAATTTCAGTTCCTTAATTTCAAGTTCTACTATTTTGTGGGATCATTCCCAGTAGCTCTATTAAACAGTTCTATGATAGAACTGTCCTTATTATATTAGCACAACTTGATGAGGAGAATAGAACTAATGGGATAAATAATAGGAAACGTCCCAGTCTAGTTGTATGTTTTTACAAGGGTATTCAATAGAACTACTGGGAATGATCCGTAGTGTCACGACATCGCGCTCATATAATTATCCGAATGAATATGTTTTGTAGACGTTCATTTCGTTCACATAGAACGTCTACAAAACAAATGAACGCCTACAAAACAAATGAACGTCTACAAAACAAATGACTTACAGAAAGTGATCAGCTATCGATAGTGATTGCAAAAAACAGGTGCATGCGATTTTCAACCTAATTGACATTAGTCAGAATTTATAATTTTACTAACGTACTCATGCCAGAAAGAGAAAAACAAAAAAAAAGTTTGTCATGAATTGTCAATAAGGTCGAAAATCGCATGCACCTGTTTTTTGCTATCACTATCGATAGCTGATCACTTTCTGGTAGTCACTTGTTTTGTAGACGTTCATTTGTTTTGTAGACGTTCATTTGTTTTGCAGACGTTCATTTGTTTTGTAGACGTTCAATTGTTTTGTAGACGTTCATTCGTTTAACACATTTTTATACGTAAATATTTATTCGAATATATGAGCGCGATGTTGTGACGCTACCCTTGTAAAACATACATAGAACTAGTGGGAAATTTCCTATAACTGTTCCCCATTAGTTCTATTCTTCTCATCAAGTTGTGCTAATAGAACTAGTGGAAAAAAAAAGTCTTACTAGTTCTATCATAGAACTGTTCAATAGAACTAGTGGGAATGATCCGACAGCGCTAGGATGATGATGATGACGGGTTTTCAACAATACCACAGATTATACCTATAATATACAAAGCATTATAACCATTAGCAGTAATACCTAAACGTTTTATTCTCTAATTTATCTCCTTGTTGCACTATATCATCGTACTAGCGCTTGTCTTCGCTTGTCTAAAAATACAAAAACGTAAGTAGTAAGTCATTATCATACGAGAGATAACACTGTTCAGTTTAATGTCCACGTAGTACGTTGGTACATCACTACGAGCATTTCAGCCAGGGGTACGGTTAAACTTTAAAAGACCCACCATACCCCCAGGAGTATTGCCAGGCGTACGGTGGGTCCACAGCGCACAGTTTTTATATTAACGTACTGTTTTAGGTTTACATTGAATGAAATGAGAAGAATAAAATGTACTTTTTTAATAAATGTTATAAATAAATCACATCGACTTTTTATTTCCCTACCTTAAACAAATTAATCAAATGTACTTTGAGGCGAAATGAATTTACTCAAGACAGACAAAGTGATCATGTCACATCTGAGTCAAATTATTCTTTGTGAAACGGTCAGGGGTGTTTCGTCGTTTCGCACCACGAGTGGTTCGGACCGCGGTGTGAAACGCCGAAGAGCTCTTAGGAATAGGCTGTTTCGGACCGCGGTGTGAATCGGCCATAGAAGAATTTGAATGGGTTTATTCGTACCGCGAATGGAACAAGAAGTTTTCTCAATAATAAAGCTTAAAGTACAGCCAGGCACAAAATAAAATAGCGAAAATAAAATAAATATTGTTTTGAACGCATTTGTTAGATGGCTACGAATGGCTTGTCGCCTACTCTACGTAATACTTTTGGTAGGTACCTATTTACAACTCTTATTTTTACTATACTTAATGATGTATTTTAATGTTGGTTGGCTGACCAAAATATGTGTAAAAAATATACAAAGTGTCGGTCTCGTTACAAATTATCCCTTTGTAAAACACAGTCTGACTGGCAATAAACAATAGAAAAAGATAGAGCGCAAATATGCGTCTATTTTATTTCTCTATATCTATCTCGCTTGCACTTATGGGTCTTATGGAGCCGTCTAGTGAAGGGCGTTACAATAAAAGACATGTTCTGTAACAACTATACCTGTTACCTACTGAACTGATTTATGAATGATTGAAAAACAATTTAAACAACTTTCGAATCCACAGTTATTGAACTGATACCTGTACCACAGAATAAACAGTACTTAGGTACAGAAGCACCACTTCTCAAACCAATTCATTGAAATTGCGACTCTTGCTACTAAGCAACAAAGTGCAATTCAGCTCGCATAAGCACTCAGTGCCTAATGCGATATTCACCTAACCGTTCCCGCTCTTTTCCAACATATAACGCTGTCGCTGTCTGGAGCGGAGTGACGCGCTAGCTGTCGCGCTAGGGTTGTCGACTTGCCGCTGCTACTATAATATTTATTCATCGTCTATCTACCTACTTGACCACGTACCTAATAATAAATAATCATCCTATAAGTATCCTATCCAACTATTTGAGCTCGTAGAACAAAAACCACAAAAAATCTGGTCGTTTACATTTTCACTATACTAATTGTTAGTTATTTCCTAAACGCGTGGACCGATTTACATGATTCAAAGAGATAAAATGGTTTTTGAACTAGATCTTTAATTTGACACCATAGTCGTTGAGATATTTCAACAAACAAAAAATCTTATTTTCAAGTTGCTCTCGTAAAATAAATAAAATCAAATTTCCAAGTCGACAACCCTTGCGCGACGCGTCGGACGCGGGCTTGGAAGCCGCGTGAAAGTGTAGGCACTTATCGCTGTAGGTACGGCCGAGTGAAGGAGGCCTGCCTGTACTGTTATCAGTTCTGTAACAACTATACCTGTTACCTACTGAACTGATTTATGAATGATTGAAAAACAATTTTATCCACTTTCGAATCCACAGTTATTGAACTGATACCTGTACTGTTATCAGTTCTGTAACAACTATACCTGTTACTGAACTGATTTATGAATGATTGAATATTAGAGCAAATAGAACCTATTTCTAAATACAATGAATGATGGGGTAAATTAAGTGTTTCTGGGTCTCCTCTGATGATTGAAATATTAGAATAAATAAATGACTGATTGATGAATGATTGAATATTAGAGCAAATAGTACCTATTTATGAATACAATGAATGATATGGTAAATTGGTTGTTTCTCGATCTCCTCTGATCCAGAAACCCCAATTTACACGTACTTATATTGGTTCCAAAAAACGTACTTTCTAAATCATTCGGTTTAAATGTAATCCCATAAAAACAATACTTGTCAAAAAAACGACAACTCACAACTTTTTACGGTTGCGAGACTTGTTTTTTTTGACAAGTATTGTTTTTATGGGATCTAAGTTCTTTTTGTAGATAGTCTTAATTTTGTCCTTTCCGTTACCTTCTTCTTCTTGTACACCAACAACGAATTTTCTTAATTAAAGCCTTAGCTGCAAATATAATTTTGTAATCCTTTATATTTATATGGGATTACAAAGTTATTTATGCAGTTGATGTATCTCGAAAACTGGACACAAATTGAAAAATATTTTAGTTTTTCCTTGATTCATATACTAAACAATAATTGTATTCTAAATACATACACATACATACAAGAAATTTGACTAGTTATAATTCTTAAACTACTGGTTTAAATTAAATGAAATTTGAAATACACCATGTTTATACAATGCCTGCTTGATTTGTAAAAAATCAAGCTTCTAGTTTTATCCATAACGAAGTTATAAGGGGTCCAAAATGGCCTGAAATGCTTCGAGAAAAGGATGGTACGGGCGTGCCGCTTTTTTGCTCGACTTGGCGGGGGCACTACCGTGCCCCCAGATAACTAGTGAAACCAATATAACATACTACGTAAACTGTAGTTTAATTTCAATAATAAGTATAGTTAGACACATCAAACGCTTATAACTTTACTTCGGTCTTCAAGAGTAATATCAAGTTATACTTAATTTAGAGTCTAGACCACACAAAATAGGTATCCATCAATATATGTATGTCATGTATTACTAAAAGCCGGTTGACGCACGAACTTCTTCTAAAGACATTATGAGGCTTACGTACTATATTAATAATATTACAACACAACGCCAATCACGGTAGGGTACTGATACAAAGCGAAACACGCTTAATTTCAACTAAGTAAGTTAGTGTGGCCGTGTGGTTGACGGCATAGAATACAAGTATCACCACCCCCTATCTTCCCGTGGGTGTCGTAAGAGGCGACTAAGGGATAACACGATGCAAATACCATCTTTGCGTAGAGACGGAAAACTCGACATCAAACCCTATACGACTGCCTCGTTGGTCTCGCGGCATAAATGTGCGCGTGGGTTTGGGAGGTCCCGGGTTCGATTCCTGGGTCGGGCAGTGTTATTGGGTTTTTCTGTCACGAAATTCTCAGTAGCAGCACGGAGTCTGGAAATGTGCCCGGTACGGCAATAGGCTCGCCACTTATTACGTGGGACTAAAGTATATCTGGCGAAAAGTGGGTGTATAAATACACCTCTGCCTACCCCTTCGGGGATAAAAGGCGTGACGATATGTATGTATGTAAGTTAGTCGAAGTTGTATATTTACGGTAGTAGAGCCTTGCTGATTTCAGCATGAATGGGCCGGCTCGACCGGGGAAGTATTAACCTCTCACAGAAAATCGACGTAAAGTAACAGTACCTAAACTGTTGCGTTTCGTTCGGTGAGTGAGAGTGCCGGAGGCCCTATCCCCTATTCCTTCTCCCTCATCCCACTCCTTATCCTATCCCTTTTCCCAACCCCAAGGGGCGGCAACGCACTTGTGACTCTTGTGGTGTTGCATGTGTCCATGGGCGGCGGTAATTGCTTACCATCAGGCAATCCGTCTGCTCGTTTGCCGCCTATTACTATATAAAAAAAAATACTAACACAGTTATATGACAGTGTGCCTTGATATTATAATATCATGTTGTGAAGTGAATTTAAATTGTATCTTGCCGCTTTTGGTGTATTTTGTGTGCTATGGTGATAAGATTATCACTTGACGCTTCTTTCTTTAGTAAGTCAATATTCAGTGAAATCTGCTTAGACTAGTTTGTGGACACCTCACTTCAAGGCAAAGGTCTTGGATGCTACCGGAATAATGCTTGGACGATGATCATCTGTTTATGCTTTCTTAATCCTTTTACTAGATCATTTTACATAAAATTATATTGATGGGTTATCACATTGATTTTCTTTTGATTTTTCTGTTGATTGATAGTTTTTTTGTTTCTTTGATTGCTTATCATCGGGCATTGGAAATTAAAAATGAATAAAATGCCCAATAATAGGGCGGTAAAGTATAACAAAAAAATAATTTTAATTCTACGGGGTCGAAGTGGTGCCTAATATTTGGTACATACTAATACATGCTATGGAATCGGAATGCGATGGAGATGAATCGTATTGAGTAATAGAGACTAACGAACGTAATTTTATAAGTATTTAGAGAAAGCGACAGGGCTGGGCTAAACTTTTTAATTACTGGACATTTTTAAGTCACCATTTGTAACATGTATTTTTAATGAAACTTTTGCAATTTGTGGATAAATATTTTTGTCTGGCATATTACGATGAAGTTTTAATTCTTAAAATAGAAATTATTAGATAGACAGGATACGTGTTATTTATTTTTAATCATCTAAATTACTTGTGACTAAATTCTCTGTTATTTTTAAAAACAATTCAACAATCTGACTGCACGGTTGGCGTAGTGGTTGAAGCGGTCGTCTCACCGCTTGACACTGCGCCGAAGTGTGGTTTCGATCCCCACACGAGACATTACTTTGTGTTATTCATAAATTGTTGTTTTGACGCTGGGTGTTCATTGTGTCCGTTAGTTGTATGTTTCACTGTGTCCACCGCGACACAGGATTAAATAATGCGAGGGGATTCTTATTTAAAAAAAAGTTCCTTTTACGATTTCGTGAGTGTTATAATTCATTGTCATATACGGTCACTTCTACTAAATCGAGCTATACAAATAATAGAGTAATAAACTAATAACAGTCCAAAAGTGTGTAGGTTTAGCCCAAAAATCTTTTGCAGAGCAGTACGCGTTATTGTACGTTTAAAAGCTGAATAAACAAAACTTCAGTCATTATTTGCAGTCACTGCACTCTCAAATTGACACAACTAGCTTCTATTTTGATGAACTAATTTTGGTAGCGCCATCTACCTTTCCATCGAGAACTAATCACATCAAAGTCAATCGTTCCACGCTTGCTTGTCTAATGCGAACGATGCCTTTTGTTTCCGTCCCTGTCTATACCATTCCCTAGAAGGGGCACGCCGTTCGCGGATTGGTCGCCGCGTTCATCTACGCGAGAGACAGTCTAGAATAATCCGCGTCGCGACGAACTGTACCGCACCGCTATAATTATTACCGCTTATACAAAATCTAACAAAACCGCCCGCGAGTGAAAGTGATTTGTGTAGTGGAGTGATTAAAACAGCTTCAGGATTCTCGAAGACACCAGGAGGCTGCCATTTGCAAGGAAAGAGGACTGACGTACAAGGTAGGTGTGCCCTCATCCTTCAGCATCCTTAGAATATCCTATACCCACTCACACCTTTTCACTTCCTCACTTCCTAGTCGCCGAAGAACCGCCATCCTACAGTCCATTATATAAATCCTTCCCAAATCGACTAGGAACATTCGGTTTCGGTGTAACGCCGAACCAAATTTGATATCTACATTTTCTTTCAAAGCATGAATTGAGTTTTACACGGTAAAGTTAGTTTTATTTTATGTATACCTTTTGCCAAAACAATACTTTATTTCTTTTGTCGATATTGAATTGCAATATACCATTATATTTTCTTGGGTTTACGCGAATGTTACACATTGTAATTAAACTAGAGTGTACGGATTTTATCGCGTTGTATCTGTTCCACTAGTTGCAATATACCATCATAATTCTTATTTGAAGTATTTTATTGAAGATTGAAAAAGGTTTTATATTATATAGAGATAATTATGGAACAACTTTTATTCTAATTCTAAAACTATTTCAATATTACCTTGCGTATCATCATAACTCTCTAAAGAATTATACTCATACTCATTATTAACCATTCACACGCCTTTTTAAGGCATCGTTTTTCATTATCTTCCACTTTTTAGTAAAATATTTGGCAATATAAAAGATATAATATAATAAGGTGCATAGGGTTCCCACCAAGAACTTAGGGTCCCAAGCCGCCAACCTCACCTGCAAGTGGTGCACCTGCCGATCAACGGACGAGGCTCTGGTAAACAAAATATCCCGATAAGCGGCAATAGGCTCGCTCGCAAAGTGGGCGTTTAATATGCCTCTGCCTACCCCTTCGTGGAATCAGGCGTGAATCTATGTATGTATGTATAAAAGATATATTTTCTTTTATTCAGTGCTTATTGACCCAGGTTAATCGTCAAAGTCACTTTTTGTCACATTGCGATCTTTGGCATCTTTTTCCAAGGGCACTTACTTCAAAGCCTGCAAAAACATTTACATTTGAACTAGGTATTTTGTTACGCACCTTTAAACCCTTTTCATACAATCACGATTATAAGTCGACACATTATCACAGTATAAAGAGAAATACTAGGTAGACTGTGATATTATGGACAAACAAGCTAAAATGCGTCATCAAGAAAAGTAAAAGTGAGATAGAAATTATTGCTTTTGTTAATCCAAGCAAATGTTATATTGAAATATCCTATGTTAACGCATGTAATCTTTTTATGCCCACGTTGATAGTAAGAGGAGGGCCTCAATCAAACAAATCAAGCTTAGTAGCAATAATATATTAAAAAGCACCATCAATTAGTTTCTTATTAATTAACAGCTGTAATGTATACTTAGTAATTTATAGTTAGCTTTAACATTGGAATTGAGGCAACGATAGCCTAGTGGAGACACTGCCAGACTGCTACGCAGAGCCTCGGGTTGAATGACAATTCAATACGCCCAAAATTTAAAAAAATGTTGAGCGCATTCAATTGTTAATCAGCGCTTGTTAAACGGTGAAGTAAAACATCGTGAGGGAACGTCAGCGTGGTGGACTATGGCCTTACCCTTCTCATAGTTAGAAGAGGCCGGTGCCCAGTTTATAATAATAATAATAATAACCCCTCTGGGGCAGTCGTTATCTCATCATGAGACTAAAGCAATCTCAGAGGGCAGAGTAACAGCTTTCAAACATCACCTTTGTCTTGTGATATATTACAGGATAGAAAGAAAGCTTACAAACCGCAGGGCAGCTTTGTGGCGAGCTGAATGTGAGTGGCGACACTGTGGTCCCGAACACTTCAGGGAGTCGGTCAGGGCCTCGTCTCCGGCTTGCCTATACTGGCTGGTCGGAGTGGATTTCAAAGAGCGCCCGCAAGACTCTCGACTCTGGCTTGCCTTAGTCGGCCGGCCAGAGGGAAGTCGCAAGAGCTATTTGCTCGGGGGTGGAAGTGTCATTGTCAAGGGCGTAATTACGGGGGAACCCGCTCCGGGTCACGAGACCCGCGATGGCGAAACCGGTGCCGCACCGCTCTACACCCCTAGCCGCTCACACCGGTGTTGCCCTCTTGTTGCCTTTATGGTAGAGTTTGTTTGCCTTGGCGGCTATTTAGAGAGGGTCCATCTAGTGAGCTGGCGAGTCACCGTCTGCCCATTTTCGACGTACTATTAGAGTACTTAGGCCAGACGCCGGCATTCATCCATAGTTTTCATGTAAACCTATCCATTTAACACCCATCCCAATAGCCCAGAGTAATTAGTTCCATGCAAGTAGCAATAGGTCTACACCTGCTGCGGGTAATCCGTGGCTGTACATCATAGTGCAGTTATGGAGGCTCCTCAGTAGGTGTCCCATCACATTCTAGATTAAAATTCTCAAAAGGCCTCTTCGCGTTGGACCTATGTCTCCGTGTACGCCTGCCAAAGGGCCGTGTACTTTTTTAACATCATATGTTAGAAAAGTACGCGTGAAAGAGAAACAAATAATAATAATAATAATTAAGTATTTTTATTGAAATAAAAACATAGTACAATTTAAAAAAAACCACCAAACTGCATTACAGTATGTCTGTGGGATTAGCGCTCGAATATTTTTACATATTATTAAAAATTACATAGTGACTTTATAGGCGATATAGAATATCTTACAGATTACATTTTATTTGATATTATCAAATAAAATTAAACATAAATAATAAAGTACTATCAATAATGCACAAGTTGAAATCTGTTTCATTCAGCAATACATTTTTCAGATTTTTCATAGTTGTTTTTCTCATTTTATTATCATTTCTTCTCAGCCAGTTATGTTTGTTACAGAATAATGGGGTCAGATATTTACTAGTTCTTTTTCTATAATAGTTTCTTACTGAGGGTATTACAAATTTATGTTCTCTAACGTTCTTGGTATTATAGTTATGTATTTGCCACGCATATTTTGAACTTATCCTCATACAATTGACCCGCAACCACTAAGTATTCGACCCTTTTATTTATAGGCAGTACTTTACATACATACAATAATTTCTCATAGTTATCTTTGTGTTTAAGTTTTGTTTTTTTGTCAACTAAGTATTTCATGCAGCAAATTTGCAGTGATTTTATCCTAAACAGGGCTGATAATTCAACTTTGAAGCAAACGTTTGTATGACCAAAATTAGGATAAGGGACACGGAGTGTTACAGTAGGATCGTCCTAACCCACCTCATAGCGAAAGATAGCATATTATGTTTACTTCCGAAATAATAATATGACACAAAAATATTAATCCACGAGCTGTACTTAGCAGTGAAACTATGTTTATTGTATTATTATATTAGGGTCGAGTATCGGGTATCTGAGGTCGTCCTTTGGGAGTATTCCGATACCGATATACGCAGTTACAGGTCCGATCCAAAACTTGTGGTCCCCCGACTACGTTTGGCGCCCTATTACAATTATGTTCCGCTATTACTTATTGCTTTTGTTATACTTCGGTCCACTTCTGTATGATTTAGGACTTTGTTGACTTGGTAGGTTTTCTTAAGAAAACTTTTATGTAGATTTAGGTGGTACCCATGAGGATAGGCTTTATTTTTGCTTAAAGTTGATTCTGTGCTTTTGGGGCATCTTGGTTTAACATTGTGTCAATTCTGATAACAAATTGTGTAGAGACCGCTTGAAGATCCGATACAGAAACTACTAAGCTTTGATTGATGTAGATATAATCTTATAATATGTTTAACACAAAAAACAATTATCAGTAAAATATGTTAAATATTTTACTTCATAATTATGATATCAAATATAAGACTCTTATCAATACAAGCCATGCGAATAATTTGCATCCATAACAAATAGATACAATATTTGAACGCCGAGAAACGCTAATGGGTACCAAGATATCGAAGGAACATACAAAGCAGTTTTAATTCTAAGACAAAGAAGCAACAGACAAGTAAAGCAAATAACGAATTATCGTAATACATGATTTTTTAATATAGACCCGGTTATAAACTATTGAAAGAGCCATAAACTTTGTAATAACAGGCGTCTGAACGTTCAAATTTAAAAAGCGACCCCTAAGCGCCCACTTGAACTTACGTATGACTTCATCGTGTTTGAAATTTCAGCATTTATGATCGTTTTCTAGATTTATTGTGCAAACCGAGGAAATAAAATATGTATCGATTTGTTTAATATTAATCTTTTTTACTTAGAGTAAAATATTTAAAACCAAATAAAGATGGAAGCCTACTTTCCTCCTACTGACAAGTACTAAAAGAGTTCTTAAAAAGTTTTCGTATTTTATTACAATGAAAACAAATTAAGGTGTCAATTTCATAATTATTTTTTATAAAATATCGCTTAAGGAGTAAATTTCATTGAAGTTTTACTGAAATGACTCGCTACCGTCTATACAGATAATTTTATAATTCCTTTATCAACTCCGATTAACGGTTCAAGAGACACAATATAATGTTTGTAATACATTCTGTATATACGTTTATTATTATAAGGAAATTGAGCCGGCGCGCGCAAAAAGAAGACGTGTTTGAGTTTCAGCGTGTTAGTCTTCAATTTCGGACCGGTATTTTTTTTATTTCTAAGTTGTGTCGATCGAGTTCAGTTTGCCTGAATGTCTGAGCGTGAAAATGTCGGAGAATCCCAATCTCTCTTTCACATTACTCCACCTTTTGTACACAGCGAATCTACACAAAGAGTCTCACTCGGTCGTTTGGGTACCTTTCCGGGTTTTCCAGTTTGTGCTTCAATGCGACGTAGCGGCCGGAAACTGGCGGCAAACCGGCTGCCTGGTTTTATTTTGATCGAACCACAAAAAGGGTTAGGTTTTTCACGCTGACTGTACATTTTTTGGTAATTGGAAACTATTCACTTTATGAGGGTACTTTCGAGGCCTTAGTAATGTAAGTCCAAGTATATTTCACCCTTAACGGTACATTGAAAATGTTAAGATCTAGTACATACTGAATGAAACAGCAGATTAAAACTTACTCAAAAGCTCAACTTATGACATCTACCTACTGAATGTGTTATAAATTGAAGAATGTTAGCAACTTTTCTAATAAGTCAAGAAGAGGAATTGAAGAAAAAATATCACAGAAAATATATTGAATTAATTTTCCTTCTCATTGCCACTTCAGTGAGGCCTCCTGACAGTTGAAAAAGGTTCTTTAGAACTAGCCATGAAATACGGCCGGCAGTCAGCTGACGTAATCACCGCTACCACGTCAACACACGATCGCAGTACTAACGTGTACAGAGAAAAACCGGGCAATTGCATGTCGAGCCACGCACAATGTAGGGTTCCGCAGTGACCTATAATCAGTGACTTCAGGATAGTAGGGCTCAAGGATAATGTTCATCTTATCGCTATCAAGTGGAAATTGGGTTAATTATCTATTAATCGTTAGTTAGTAAAGTCTAGTGAACCATTCTAATTTTTATTGAAAATTTATTATAATAAAATATTATGTCACTATTTAGCGTAGTTTACACATACCTAAATACTATGGTTTAGAAGATAGATGGGGGCCACTTTGCAATTTGATTTTTTCCTAAATATTTCGCAAACGGATCTCTATATAAAAAAGACAGTAAAAGTAAGCCCCTGGTGTTCTCGAAATACCTACTAATCTAACGTAACTGAGGTACGTACAATGTTGTAGAAAAAAATCGCTTTCTCATTTATGTAATGAGCTTCCAATAAACGTTACTTTTTTTAAATGTTATCAAACCTTTTTGTCGCCGTGGTTATAGTGTATAACTATGCGAAATTTCAGCACTCTAGTGCTTATAGTTGCCACGTAAAGCCGCGGATCGACAGACGAACGGACAGGCGTAGCGAAATTATAGGGGTTCCGTGTAGTTTACTACCGGGCCCTAAAACCGAATGGAAGTTCAAGAAAACGTTCTATTACAAGCTGAACTATTCTCACCTCCTCGCCTCGCCCGTTCGTCTCATAAAGTAAGAAAATAGTCCGCCGCGGACGATCAGCGAAAGTAATCTTCGCAAACATTCTACCTCCGGGCGGAAAACAGTTTTCACTGATGTATTTTTTTGAGAGGCTCGTGTGCGCCGGCATTATTATTCTCAAGTAATATAGGATTCGAGTATTTTCTACCGTTCGTAATTCAAAGAGGGTTATATTTGCGACTTTTCTCTCTTAGCTAAAATAATTTGGACTCCGTACAGCCTGTCCATTGCCGGCCACAAATTCAGAGCCGCGATTCTTCACGAGATATGTAAGCTTCTCAAACTACCACATTTCTCTTACTACCACTATTTTAGTTCATCCGAATTTTGAGCTAATAATTTCTAAGCATTTCTGTCATGTAATATCTCAGCATAAGCTTTACAAATAGCAGACAGTTACACTTTCCAGAAGATTAAAGTTGTATTTTATAAAACGTATTTGTTGAAATCTAAAATATTTTAATGTATACAGGTGTTCAATTTAAATGAGGGAATAAATTATACAAATTCAAAGAAGCAGAAACCTAAACTACGTACAGATAAAACTTAAGCGTACAAGGTTTTGTGAATATTCGTGTACCTATTCAATGTTGGCACATAATGAGATTTTTCATTTGAGAGGCGGAGCGTTACCTAAGTAATTTCTGTAAAAACAAATCAAATTACTGTCGGATACAAATTAGGCTCAGAGAGTGTCTCTGATTTGGTGCTGATGGACTTTAATGAAGCGCATCATCAGCCCTGTATACTGTCCCACTGCTGGGCACGGGCATCATCTCATTATGAGAAGTTAAAATAACAGTGTTTATGATGTATTGTCAATCTATCCTTTACAGCCTTTTACAGTTCCCTGCTTGACTCGATCCTGTCCTAAATTGCTCCACAGTAATACTATATATACTGTGGGTCATTTGGCTTCCGAATACCACGTTAGCTAGGCGGGGTGGTTCAGGCTTCGATGTTGAGATTTGCGTCTCTTCACAAAGATACTGTTTGCTTGGTGTTTTATCACTAATTTTTTTAAATATTTTATTGACACTTTATATTCTATAATCGTTGCCATACGTCTATTTTTTACTGAATAAAGAGCTTAATATAAGCAATCTCACTTCATAATATAAAAGGAATAAATTGTCCCAGCGGGAGGTGGCGCGAATGTAGGTATTTATTTACAGGATCTAAGCACAGGTGGGTTTGGGTCTTAGCAAACGTGTTTTACGCTGCCCCCGGGTACCCCAAATTGACGCATTGGCGGCCAGAGACCATTAGATACACCTGCATACATAACTTCGTTACGTGATTATAGCTGGTCTAAAACACAACTTCGAAACGTCTGTTGCGGTTTACAATTCTGACTTTTGATGAGTTGTGCTTTAATTTGGTTGTATTTTTATTTGTTGGGTGCATAGGGTTCTCACCAAGAACTTAGGGTCCCAAGCCAACCTCATCTGCAAGTGGTGCACCTGCCGGTCAACGGACGAGGCTCTGGCAAACAAAATATCCCGATAAGCGTCTATAGGCTCGCCACCTATTACGTGGGATCAAAACACTGGCGAAAAGTGGGCGTTTAATATGCCTCTGCCTACCCCTTCGGGGAAACGCACGTGAGTCTATGTATGTATGAGTATGTATGTATTTTATTGGTTACAGTCTACAGATACAGTCTACAAAACTAGTTTGCAATGTTTTATTGAGACAGCCGCATGTATCCAGCTACAGATTTATTGTTTTGAATTTATGTGTGAATGCCGTGAAATCTTCATCTGCCTAATAATAAAAGTTTTAATTTCGCCAACAGAATAATCAAATCAAAAGAATTATATCAGAGTGTGGGTGCAGTGTGTCATGTTTATAAAATTATTTACTACCACAATTTGTAATAATTCGACATACTTTTGCCAGAATACATCATAATATGGCTAAAGTATGTCGACACAGCGAATACAGCGAGAGCTTAAAAACAGCATTACGAAACCCATATCTATAATTTATACAAAAACTCATCGTCTACAATAAGACTGCGCAAGGAGATAAATATGTTTGTTTCATTTTGATCCTATAAGCATCTTTAAAATAAAAGCATGCAGTCTTAAATCTTGAAATCAAAAATCTACTTTACATATTAGAATCTAAACGCATTTCGGCATATCGCAGTTATTTCTGTACTAAAGTCCCTACACAGCATATATTTTTTTTCGGAAGTTTCCATTTACGTAAAATAGTAACACGATTGTCCATAGCTTGAAACGACCTGGTGTTATAGTCGTAAGCGGTGGATTAGTTGGCTGTCGATATTTTGCAACAAGTTTTATCTTTACGTTCAATTGCTGTAAGCCGGATGACAAAGAGATGATACACAGGAATGGGCGCGTTAGATAAAAGTTAGAGTGGAATAAAGAGCGCAGTTGACTAGTAGTTTAAATTTTTAATATTTCATTGTATGTTTATATTCGTTTATTTGGATGTTTATTTATAGATTTTATATGCAAGGTCAAGGCACACATACTACCAAGTACGTATGATAAGTACGGGTTTGAAACAAGACTGCACGTTTGGCTTCGATGGCTTCCTTGAGATTCGGACCCCTACGAGACAATAGTCTGTGACATCCAAAATTTGTTGTTTCAAGTCTGGGTATTCTTTGTGTCCGTCGAACGAATTTTTGTATAATCCATTGATGTACTGGATAAATACGTGAATGTTCGTAAAGTTGACCGCAGCACATGATATGTATACACACTGAGTTCAGGCAACGTCATCTCAAAGGTGCCCTTTGCCATGATATTTGTAAAAACTAAACCCTTCTGCAGACATTATTCCAAAACAAGAGCTAAATCTAACATGAGACTTAGTAATTTTACGTGTATTTCGAGGAAAACACTACATTTATATATTAGCAAAAAAGGTTTATTTGTTTTAATTCGGCTTTTGTCCAACAATTTTAGAGACAGTAGCTTTGCAATAAAAACATTTTTAATCTTCGTTTATTTTTACACAGATAAGGCTAGACCTAAGGTATTAGTCCAGAGCTTTGTTCTAAGAATTTATAGGTTCTTCATTATTTTTGGTATAACTAACTTTAACGTAAAAATGGAATGATAAAAAAATTACGTGTCAAATAGAATATCGGACGTTTCTGACAGATTCATATCCCATAAAAACAATATTTGTCAAAAATACCAAGTCTCGCGACCGTAAAAAGTTGTGAGATCCATGTAATACCAAGTCGGTTAATTAAAAATCTTTAATGTTTTAAATAAATATATTGACATCACATGAAAACACAAAATATCTCATAAGTAATACATAATTATATAAATTAGATAGTTTAATGCAATTGCCAAGTCAATATATTTATTTAAAACATTAAAGATTTTTAATTAACCGACTTGGTATTACATGGATCTCACAACTTTTTACGGTCGCGAGACTTGGTATTTTTGACAAGTATTGTTTTTATGGGATCTCATTTCTTTTTGAAGATAGTCTTACTTTTGTCCTTTCCGATACCTTCTACTTCTTGTACACCAACAACGAATTTTCTTAATAAAAGCTCTAACTGCAAATGTAATTTTGTAATCCTTTATATTTATATGGGATTACAAAGTTATTTAAGTAGTTAATGTATCTCGAAAACTGGAAAGAAATTTAAAAATATTTTAGTTTTTCCTTGATTCATATCCTAAACACTAATCGCATTCTAAATTTAAAACTTCTATGTCTGCTAGAAGTGCCTTAGACTTTTGATGATTGGTCAGTGAGTGACAAAATTAAGAATTTTGACTCGTTATAATTCTTAAACTACTGATTCAAATTGAATGAAATTTGAAATAAACCATGTAAATACAACGCCTGCATGGTTACTAAAAAATCAGGCTTCTAGTTTTATCCACAACGAAGTTATAGGGGGTCGAAAATGGCCTGAATTGCTTCGAGAAAAGGATGGTACGGCCGTGCCGCATTTTTGCTCGACTTGGTGGGGGCACTGCCGTGCCCCCAGATAAATACAAAAAACGACATGTAAATAACAGGGATTCATAAAAATTAAATCTGTTGAGTAGGTACTACAAACATTTAATATTCACCGCGTACGATTAAACGAAAACATTTCCATAGAGCCTCTTTACTGGAGATATAAATAAGACCCTTGACACAAAATGACGTCGAGTTTTTCACGTTTTTAACTAGATTAACTTTTAGGGTATCTCATAAAAAGGAATCAATATATTCCTGAGTACAGTTGTAAAAAATTCAAGGTGCAATATTTTTCGGTTTTGTTTTGAAACAGGGGACAGCCTAATGATAGACTAACAGAACGGAATGTCTTGGTTTCAATCCCGCGCAGCGCAAATCGCTTTTCGAATAATTGATTTCTTAATTATCGTTTTCGAAAAACATCGTGTTACATTCATGTCTCAGAGTTCTGCGTAATGTTCTCAAAGACATGTAAAAGCTACCTACTTGCAGTTGACATCATCACGTCAAATTATTCCCATATTTAGAAAAGACCCGTGTCCATCAGTGGAACTGTTTTTCTACAGGACAGATATTGTTATAGTTTTGAAATTTATTTCATGGAGTGGACATTCTCAGTTCGGTTCGGTTCAGGAAAATATGATGGTTTTTCCTCAGCGGCAAAATAGAGCAGCGAGAGACCACCATTGTTGTCCCTTTGCTTTTAGTTTTTGTTTGCTCTACGTTCAGGTGTTTACTTAAAAATATTGCAACGCTTTTTAGCAAATGCAACATCGGAAATTGAAATTATATTCGTATTGGAACCGTATTTAAAAAAATATTCGTGTTGTTTGAGTTTCAATATAATTTTATGTTTATTTAGTTCTTACATGTATATTCTTTAAATATGTAAAACCAATGTAGTGTTTGTTTGTTTTTGAAAAATAGCAGCTTATTATTTACTGATAAATGATAGTTATTTTTTTTGTTATGTGTATTGCAATTTGAAGTTTAACATAAATACACCACTTTATTATGATTTGTTTGAAATTGGATAACATCATATTTTAATGAATTTCAAATTACCGTGATAAACATCGACTGTTATTTCAAAGAACTTTTTTTTAATTTTTATTTTATTTATAGTCTCACGCCTGTATCCCCGAAGGGGTAGGCAGAGGTGTCAATATTACGCACACATTTCGCCATGAATCTTTAGGTCCCACGTAATAGGGGGCGAGCCTATTGCCGATGCCGAGCACATCACCAAACTCCGGGCTGCTACTGAGTATTCGGAAAAACCCAGTAACAGTTTTGCCCGACCCGGGAATCGAACCCGGGACCTCCGATCAACAGTCGCATACGCTATCCACTGGACCACGGGGCAGATTAATTTTCTTTTTACAAAATCGTTCTCTCATAAAATTTAAGTGTTTTATTACAAAACCCTTATTTTATTCTTTGCCAAGCCATGGCTTATTTGTTATTCTTTTACCCTTAAATCTAGTCGGAGCTATCCGAAAGTTATCACTATCGCTATTTGGGGATAGACATTGATAAGTTAGGGTTCCATTTTGTAGGAAGGAATTGCGGACCCCTGGCGGATACCACCGCCGTTGGTAACAACACTTCCAGTGTATAATCTTCACCAATATCTATCAATATCATTAATATTATTATTAGAAGACTAGTGAATGATTGACTAGGTATTTGAAAACTCGGGATTCCCCGTGGGCTTAAACAATAACATTTTTTTTTTATAGTAATAGGCGGCAAACGAGCAGACGGATCGCCTGATAGTAAGCAATTACCGCCGTCCATGGACACAAGCAACGCCACAGGAGTCACAAGTGCGTTGCCGCCCCTTGGGGTTGGGAAAAAGGATAGGATGAGGAGTGGGATGAGAAAGAAGGAATAGGGGATAGGGCCTCCGGCACTCTCACTCACCAAACGAAACGCAACAGTTTGGATACTTTTACTTTACGTCGATTTTCTGTGAGAGGGCAGTACTTCCCCGGTCGAGCCGGCCCATTCATGCTGAAATCAGCAATACTCTACTGCTGTGACATGTATTATTACAATTATGTAATGAAAATACCAGTCAAGTGTATATCGAGTTTATGTCGGTTGTTTCCCCTGCACGGTCTTGATGATCTTGTTTGGATCACGAGAAGAAGTTGAAAATTAAGCGCAAGTACCAAAATTTTTTTGTTCAAGAAATTTCAATCGGGGCAATGTGGGCTGCAGTTTCTTTCTATGTAGTGTAAATGTTAAGTATGTAAAAAGAAAAAAAGAAAAAAGAAAAAAATATTTTATTCTTAACACGCACACAAATAAAAAACACCATGAAAAAAAAAACAGTACAAAAAAACAATAAAAACAATTTAGAAATATATATAAGTGTGGCGTGTCAGAATATGTGTAATGTATGTGTTAATGGTAAGTTACTCTTCTGTATGTAACTGGTCTCCTCCTAAACGACTGGTCCAATTTTGATAACTTTTTTGTAAGTGTCAATTTGATTCATCCGTCGTCTGTAGCTTTTTCGTTCTGTCTTAAATATAGACTAGGTACTTAGAGAAATGGAAAACAAGCCGGATCAAACCACGTGGGACGGCTTGTAATTTGCATCTTTCAAATATCGATCTTTCTTTCACGTGCTGTCTTTAAAATAATCCTCCGAGATAAACAGGGATAAGTAAACTCCTTTGCATTGTTTTTATGACGCTGATGAAACTATGAGCTCAGAGCATTATCACATTTGATCTACTTATTAAAAAATAAACCATCCCACTACAGTATGTCGCTGACCATCAGAACTTTACTTCCTCACAATTATATACCAAAAACATTTATTTGTATAAAGGGACACTAGGGGCTTAAAAAAATTGCAACAAAAAATATTAATACAAAAATAGCAATAAAGCCGGCCAGTGTCCAACATTTACTAACTTTGAGTTTTTCACGTTATGTTTCGTTTCGTCCGTAACTTTCGCCTTGGAACTTTTATCAATAGCCTCGTTCACGTTTAAAACATCCTTTTGTATTTTATTTTGATCCAGCTTTCCACTTTATTAATTTTTGTAGGACAGCGGAATTCTTTTAGTAGATTAAATTCGTCACTCGCTCTGAATGAATCTGGATGATTGATGGATACAATACTTGAATTCCGCGAAACTTTATAGGCTACCAAGATATGGAAGGAACATATCGAAGATCAAGCACCGTTATTTCTCAGACAAAGAAGCAACAGACAAGTAAAACAAAGATTCAATAATCATAATACATGTCATTTTATTATTGACGATTATAAACTAATGAAAGACCCATAAACTTTGTAATAAAAGGCGTCTGAACTCTCAAATTTAAAAAGCGACCCCTAAGCGCCAACTTATATTTATTATTCATAACGTCAATTCTACGTTACACCACGACTACTTGAAGAAACGTACAAGCACATCGGGGTTATAGTTTTACATAAGTACATACATACATACGTGTTATACTCACGCCTTTTTCCCGTCGGGGTAGGCAGAGACAACGGAACGCCACTTGCTTCTATCCTTACAGACCTCACGCGCTTCCTGTACACTCATTACTCTTTTCATACATGCTCGCCGGTTTCGGGTACTTCGGACCTTGCCGTTTTTAGGACGTCCCCAATTTGGTCGAGGAATGTCCGGCGAGGTCTGCCGCGACCGACTTGCCCACACACATTTGCCTTATAGATCTGATTCGTCATTCTTTCTTCACTCATTCGCTCCACGTATCCAAGCCACTTCAGCATTCCTTTCTCAATCCTACTCACGACATCTTCAGACCACTTTTCTCTCGTATAGTTACTTTCGGTATTCTGTCAATCAGTCTCACACCACACATACTACGTAGTGATCGCATCTCAACTGCGTTAATTCTACATTCATGCTTTTTCTGCCATACCCAACTCTCACTCCCATACATCAACGTGGGGACATGTTTTAGTTTTACCATTTATTATAATTTGTTACTACATTTATCGTGTAAACCGAGGAAATAAACTATGAATGGAATTGTTTAATATCTAAAGTATTTTTGCTTAGAGTAAAATATTTTAAACCAAAGAAAGGTGGAAGCCTAATTTCCTAAGACCCTCATGAATATGACAAGCTCTAAAAAGTTTTTCTATTTTACTTGGGTTTTAATCTTCAAAATATCACACTACCGCTTTTTTGTTTTTTTTTTGTTAACCTTTAAGTACCGACGTGTGGTCTAACAGACACTTTCTGAGTTCGGAAGTTCGAGTTTCATATGTTAGCGAAGATTTAACCCCTTGTGCTTTTCTCTACCCCTCGAGCAGTCGCCTAGAAGCGTTTATGGGGAGTGGCAGTGACGGTGCGTGCAAGTCCGACGATTTTTGTTTTTTATAAGATTGCAGGTGGTCGGACCACTCGTCGGTACTTATGTAACTTTTTTCGATACGAATTATTATAGATTATATGAATGGTATAAAAATGAATAGCCCAGGTACTTCGGGTATAAAATTGGTAAATAAACACAAATAAAAATGCCAGTAAAAAATAACTAACAAGGCTTCAATATAATGAAGAATTTTTAGCGGAATGGCTATATAGGAGCTCAAAGTCCGACTGTAACGATATCCACCCCAATTTTATTGCCTTGCAGAGTGACTATGATTCAGCATCTGAACAAGACGAGTCTGATGGTGAAATATGTCTGCCTACAATGGACCTATCTTGAAGAGTGATTATAAACTTTGATAGTACACACATTTTGGTATCTTGTGATTTACTAAAAACGGTTTGTTATGTGCTAAAATGTATGTTTTATGCTTTACGTAATTACTAATCATTACTAAAAACAATATTCTCAAGAAAAATATTTCTCAGTAGATTAATAATTATTATTAACGTGAAAGTAAGATTTTCTCCCAAAAAATTAGTGGCCGTAATGTGAAACTTTATAATTAGCAATAAATATTATGCCTGCTATATTTTCCTTTATTTTTACAATAACTAGATAAAGAAACAATAAATATGAACTGTTAGTTTAGAAAACTATGAAAGAACTTAATGATTTTAGTTACGAAAGCAATAGTGGTCGGCCAGACCTCACGTCGGTACTTATGTAACTAAAATGGAACGTCGGTACTTAAAGGTCGGTAAATCCTGTGTTGCGGCGGAATTTAGAACAACTAACAGACACAATCAACACCCAGACTCGAGACAACAAGTTATGGATCATATAAAGCGTTGTCTCGTGTGGGAATCGAACCCAGAACACTCGGCACAATGTCAAGCGGCGAGGCGGCCGCCAACCGTGCAGTCAAAAAGATAGTGTTATAATTTCTTTATCAGCCCCGATTAACGGTACAAGAGACAGTGAAATGTTTGTAACACATTCTGTATATACGTTTATTATTCTAAGAAAATTGAGCCGGCGCGCACAAAAAGCAGACGTGTTTGAGTTTCGGCGTGTTTGTCTTCAATTTCGGACCGGTAATTTTTATTTCTAAATGGTGTCGATCGAGTTCAGTTTGCCTGAATGTCTGAGCGTGAAAACGTCGAAGAATCCCAATCTCTCTTGCACATTACTCCACCTTTTGTACACAGCGAATTTACATAAAGAGCCTCACTCGGTCCTTTGGGTACCTTTCCGAGTTTTCCATTTTGTGCTTCAATGCGACATAGCGGCCGGGTCCTGGCTATAGTCTGAATCTGGCGGCAAACCGGCTGCCTCGTTTTATTTCGATCGAACCACAAAAAGGGTTAGGTTTTCACGCTGACTGTAAATTTTTTGGTAATTGGAAACTATTCACTTTATAAGGGTACTTTCGAGGCCTTAGTAATGTAAGTCCAAGTATATTTCACCCTTAACGGTACATTGAAAGTGTTAAGATTTAGTACATACCCAACTGAATGAAACAGCAGATTAAAACTTACTCAAAAGCTCAACTTATGTCATCCACCTACTGAATGTGTTATAAATTGAAGAATGTTTGCAACTTTTCTAATAAATCAAGAAGAGGAATTGAAGAAAAAATATCACACAAAATATATTGAATAAATTTTCCTTCTCATTGCCACTTCAGTGAGGCCTCCTGACAATTGAGAAAAGATTCTTTAGAATTAGCCATGAAATACGACCGGCAGTCAGCTGACATAATCACCGGTGCCACGTCAATACACGATCGCAGTACTGATGTATACACAGAAAAACCGGTCCATTGCATGTCGAGCCACGCACAAGGTAGGGTTCCGCAGTAACCTATAATCAGTGACTTCAGGATAGTAGGGCTCAAGGACAATATTTATTTTATCACTATCAAGTAGAAGTTTGGGTTAATTATCTATTACTCGTTTGTTAATAAAGTCTAATGAACCGTTATAATTTTCATTGAAAACTCATTTATATATTTCTCTATTTCGCGTAGTTTACACATACCTAAATACTATGGTTTAGAAGATAGAGGGGACCACTATGCAATTGGATTTTGTTAAATATTAATAATAGAAGCAGCGATAGCAAAGTGGAGAGACCGCCAGACTGCTACGCAGAGGGTCTTTGGTTTGAATCCACGACACGCACTAATGACATTTCGCAGTTAAGAGCGTATTAAATTGTTAATTATCGCTTGCTAAACGGTGAAGGAAAACATCGTGAGGAAACCTACATGTCTGAGAGTTCTCCATAATGTTCTCGAAAGACATGTAAAGTCTGCCAACCCACACTTGCCTAGCGTGGTGGACTATGGCCTTACTCTTTTCATAGTGAGAAGAGGCCCGTGCCCAGCAGTGGGACAGTATAAAGGGCTGATGATGATGATTAATAATAATAATATTCTACCACTTTAACACAACACCATCTAGTAACAAACTAAGCAGAGCTTGTACTATGGGTACTAGATAATAGATAAACATACATTATTATATACTTTTTTTTGTAAATACATACATATTATAATACATAGAAACACCCACACTAAGACAAACATCCATATTCATATTTCGCAAACGGATCCCTAAATAAAAAAGACAGTAAAATTAAGCCTAACGAAACTGAGGTACGTACAATGTGAAAAAAATAGGTTTCTTGTTTATGTAATGAGCTACCAATAAACGTAATTTTTTTCAAATGTTATCATTCCTTTTTGTCGGTGTGATTATATTGTATAACTATGCCAAATTTCAGCACTCTAGTGCTTATAGTTAAAAGTTTCCACGTAAAGCCACGGACGGACAGACGTCCGTTCGTCTGTCGGTCCGCGGCTTTACGATGTAGCGATATTATAAGGGTTCAGTGTAGTTTACAACTGGACCCAAAAAACTGACTGAAAGTTGAAGAACACGTTCTATTACCAACTGAACTATTCTCACCTCCTCACCTTGCTTGTTCGTCTCATAAAGTAAGAAAATCATCCGCCGCGGACGATCAGCGAATGTAATCTTCGCAAACATTCTACCTCCGGGCGGAAAACAATTTTCACTGATGTATTTTTTTGAGAAGCTCGTGCTCGGCATTGTTATTCTCAAATAATATAGGATTCGAGTATTTTCTACCGTTCGTAATTCAAAGAGGGTTATATTTGCAACTTTTCTCTCTTAACTAAAATAATTTGGACTCCGTACAGCCTGTCCATTGCCGGGCACACATTCAAAGCCGCGATTCTTTACGAGATAAGATTCTCAAATTACCACATTTCTCTTACGACCACTATTTTTGTTAATCCAAATGTTGAGCTAAAAATGTCTGACCATTTCTGTCATGTAATATCTCAGCGTAAATTTTACAAATAGCAGACAGTTACACTTTCCAGAAGATTAAAGTTGTATTTTATAAAACGTATCTCTTGAAATCTAAAATATTCTAATGTGTACAGGTGTTCAATTTAAATGAGGTAATAAATTTACAAATTCAAAGAATCACCTAAACTACGTACAGAAAATACTCAAGGGTACAAGGTTTAGTGAATATTCGTGTACCTATTCAACGTTGGCACATAATGAGATTTTTCATTCGGAAGTCGGACTGTTACCTAAGTAATTTCTGTAATAAAAAATCAAATTAATATGACGACCGGTTGGCGCAGCGGGAGTGTAAGCGACTGCCACGCCGAAGGTCGCGGGTTCGATTCCCGCTCAAGTCAAATATTTGTGTGCGTGAACATGGTTGTTTGTCTTGGTCTGGGTGTTTCTATGTATAATATGTATGTATTTACAAAAAAATAATTATATACTTTTTGTGTATGTTTATCCATTGTCTAGTACCCATAGTACAAGCTCTGCTTAGTTTGGGACTACATGGTGTTGTGTGAATGTCGTAGAATGTGGTAGAATATAATTACTGTCGGATACAAATTAGGCTCAGAGAGTGTTTCTGCTTTGGTGCTGATGGACTTTATTGATGTACGAGAACATTATGGAAGACAGACACAGACATTTATTTATTTAATCATTTATGCACAAACAAAGTGTACATCGGTGGACATAATACCATATGGCATTCTCTACCTGTCAACCTTAAGGTGGTGAAGAGATGAAAGTGGTAGGTGCATTTTACTATTAAGATGTAACTAATGTAAAATAATATACCTACATACATAATAGGGATAGAATACATACAAGATATATAGTTCTACAAATACGTACTTATACATATTTATACATAAATATACTTACATATACATAAAAATACAATATACTTCCATAAATACTTATAATATTGGATGAGAGTGATGTGCTGATTCCTTCAATCTCTCAAAAAGAAGCTCTCGAACTTTCATTTTGAATGTATAACGGTTTGTGTAATCTGATTTCAGGAGGGAGTGTATTCCATAACATAATAGACTGCACAACAAAAGAAGAGTTAACGAACCCAGTAGTGTGACTGGGGCAAGAAAGAAGAAGATTATGAGAAGATCGAAGATCTCTCTCATGAGTATCAGATAGATATTGGAAGTGTGAGGTGAGATAAGTCGGAGGAGAAGGAGACTTAAGAATAGAGAAAAGAGTAGTAAGAGCACGCAAACACCGGCGCTGACGAATTGGTAGCCATTTAAGTTCGGAACGATAAGTAGAGACGTGGTCATACTTACGAAGATTGTAAATGAATCGAATGCAGTTATTGAGAAGTCGGTCGTACTTATTGAGATGTTCTGCATTCAGGTCATAATAGCACATATCACCATAGTTGATTATGGGAAATATTAAAGCATTGTCTTGGTCCTGGAAGGCAAGAAATTCTTGAAACGGTATAGTGGTCTAAGAGTTCCGGTGACCCTCTGACTAACATTACTCACCTGCGCTTGCTAATCGAGAGTGGAATCGATGTGCAGGCCTAGGTCTTTTACGGATGCACTGTACGGAATGACCAGGCCATTAAACATTACGGGAGGTAGAGTTTTGACGTCTAATCTATGCATTAAGCGGCGACTGCCTACTATAATGGCTTGACACTTCGCTGGATTAACGTCTAAGCCAAATTTATTACACCAGTCCATCATTGACTCAAGGTCCCTATTTATGTCTGCAATGGCAACTGTCACATCGTCCACCCTCGCTTGGGAGTACAACTGCAAGTCGTCAGCATAAAGATGATACGAACATCGAAGATTAGGAGTTAAAAAGTTTATAAAAATAGAGAATAGTAAAGGAGAGAGAATGCCGCCCTGAGGAACACCAGAGCAAATGTTTCGCCACCTCGATGTAGTTACATCACTGCGAACAGACTGTTGGCGTTCCTGAAGATAGCTTGAGAACCATTCCAGTGCATTAGGCGAGATCATGAGATGGGAGAGGATCGATAGAAGGATATCGTGACTGACGGTGTTGAAGGCGTTTGAGAAGTCGACCAAAGTCAGCACAGTGACCTTAGTGTCCTCCATGCCTGCCCTAACATCGCCAGTCACTTTAAGGAGAGCAGAAGTCGTGCTATGGCCAGGCCTGATCCCGGATTGCAATGGGCTAAGCAAGTTGTTTTGAAACACAAATTGAGACAACTGTTTATGTACACAGGCTTCGAGCACTTTCGAAAGGAAGGGCAGAATAGAGATTGGACGGAAATGGTTAGGAAGAGAAGGGTTCGTTATCTTAGGTAGTGGGATAACAAAGACTTTACACCACATGGAGGGGAACGAGCCGCAGTCAATTGAAAAGTTTACAACATGGGATATAGGGAGGATGAGATGGACGAGAATCGGGATAATCATGCGGCGGCTGATAGAATCAAACCCCACAGCGTTGGATTTAATGGATAGTATAATTTTCTTGACCTCGCCCAATGCAACTGGAGAAAAATTAAAAGCATCAATATTAGGACGGCGAAGCCCAGCAATGTAGTCAACAGTAAGACGCCTGGTTTGATGATCCAGTTGAGAAGTAGACGTGAAATAGTTGTTTAAGTCATCCAAACCAATCGTGATTTGAGGAGTTGTGTATTACTGTTTATCAATACCCAGGATCCCAAGGAACTTCCAGATACTAGCGGAGGAAGAAGAATTAATATTGTTGAAAATATGGCGGCATCTAGCGTTGCGTATCATCTGATTACACCGATTCCTTGCAGTTTTGTATAGACTCCAGTTATCGTCAGACCGCTCCTTTTTGAACTTCCGAAAAGCTCTATCACGGCGTCTCATGGCCATTTGAATGCCCCTGGTAAGCCAGGGTGCGGGAGGGCGTTTCAGTTTAACTCTTCTGATAGGAGCATGTTGATGATAAAGACGTAGTAGCGTATCATTCAAAATTGAGACTTTTTCGTCTACGGTATTGGCTGCTAATAGACAAGACCAATCAAGCAAAGCAGCATCTTCTTGCAGCTTGTCGTTAACCATACGCCCAAAACAACGCATGTCCAGAACCTTAGGATGGGGTTTAGGAGGTTTAAGGTGATAGGATAGGTAGATGAGGTCGTGATGGGAAAAGCTGGGAGCAAGATATTGGCCATGGGAATGTACCAAGGATGGGGCTGAGGTGATAATCAAGTCAAGCCAGGTGTCTACACCTTCAGTATTGTGGTGAGTGGGTTCGAGAGAAAGAGTGTGTAGACCGGCAGACTCGATTAATTTAAGGAGGTTTTGCGAGCGAGAGGAATTGATGGCTAGGTCAGTGTTGAAATCTCCCATGATAATATGGTGTGCATATTCCGACCCTAAAGATTCCAGAATCGATTCGAGACTGGAGAAGTAATTAACGGAGGGGGGACAATATACAACTCCTAGAACGGTTTTCGCCCCACTGACTGAAACCTCAAGGAAAAGAAACTCAGAAGAAGCAAAATTATTAGGCGGTGAAGATAAAAGGATTTTGTACGAGAGTGTAGAACGAAGATATATGGCTACGCCACCACCTCTCCTATACAACCTATCATTGCGTATAAGAATGAATACAGGGAGGGGGTAGTAAGTAAAAGGTAAATGAGGTTTCAGCCAGCTCTCTGAAATCAGAATGGCATGAACGTTAGCGTCACTGAACGAATCAAACAGGTCATTGTAATGGCTAGGAATACTTTGCGCATTAATGTGACAAACATTCAACATGTGCTTTGTAGTTTCATTAAATGTTCGCTTGACAAAGTCACCAAGCGAATCAGTAGCAGAACAAAAGCTGTCGTTGATTGAAGAATTTGAGGAATCATCAGCGGAATGAAATGAATCATCATCTACATCCAAGAACATAAACTAATAAAATATTAATAAAAATATATAAAATTAATAACAAAAATATATTAACTTAAATATAAATGTAATAATAATATAGCATAAATTTAAAAGTGTACAAAGAAGTGCACACACTCTTATTAATAAAGCAATGTAGCACCACTGCACCACCTGCCAGCAGACACATACAAACAAAGAACAGAACAATATTTTATGGGGGAAAACTAAACGTATTTGGAAAAAAATTAAATTATTTACTAATTTCCGAACGCATCTTTAAGTGTCACTTCACTCACTGTCAAGTTAAGGATGACATTGAAAAGTTTTATAAACAAAGCATTCAAACTAATTATGTTCAATATGAGGGTGCGAGAAAAAGCGATGATTGAATAACTATGTTACCAGACAAAGTTAAAAGTGATGACAAAACAAATGAGTAATTATATACATATAAGAAGATTGGCGCGTTAACATGGAATGTTACATACATACTAATAAAGGAGACGAAAACACGTTTCCTTACGATGTTTTCTTTTACCAAGAAGCAAGCGATACCTAATTACCAATTTAATACGCACTTAACTTCGAAAAGTCATTGGTGCGTGCCGTGGATTCGAACCCGAGACCCTCTGCGTAGCAGTCCGTCGATCTCTCCACTCGGCTATTGCTGCTTGAATGTTTAATACACTCTGGAAAATCGTTAAAATAAAAGTGTTTATGACGTATTGTCAATATATACTTTACAGCCTTTTACAGTTCTCTGCTTGACTCGAGCCTGTCCTGATTTGTTCCACAGTAATACTATATATACTGTGGGTCATTTGACTTCCGTATACCAAGTTAGCTAGGCGGGTTGGTATACGCTTCGTTGTTGAGATTTCCGTCTCTTCGCAAAGATACTGTTTGCTTGGTGTTTCATTACTAGCCGCCTTTTTTTTAAATAGTTTATTGACACTTTGTATTCTATATTCGTTGCCACACGTCTTCTTGGCAAAATAAAAAGCTTAATATAAAAATAATGACGATATTTTTCACAATCTCACTTCATAATATAAATGGAATAAATTGTCCCAGCGGGAGGTGGCGCGAATGTAGGTATTTATTTATAGGATCTAAGCACAGGTGGGTTTGGGTCATAGCAAACGTGTTTAACGCTGCCCCCGGGCACCCCAACGTGACGCATTGGCGGCCCGAGACCATTAGATACACCTGCATACATAACTTCGTTCCGTGATTATAGCTGGTCTAAAACTACTTCGAAACGTCTGTTGCGGTTTACAATTCTGACTTTTGATGAGTTGTGCTTTAATTTGGTTGTATTTTTATTTGTTACAGTCTACAGATACAGTCTACAAAACTAGTTTGCAATGTTTTATTGAGACAGCCGCATGTATCCAGCTACAGATTTATTGTTTTGAATTTATGTGTGAATGCCGTGAAATCTTCATCTGCCTAATAATAAAAGTTTTAATTTCGCCAACAGAATAATCAAATCAAAAGAATTATATCAGAGTGTGGGTGCAGTGTGTCATGTTTATAAAATTATTTACTACCACAATTTGTAATAATTCGACATACTTTTGCCAGAATACATAATAATATGGCAAAAGTATGTCGACACAGCGAATACAGGGAGAGCTTAAAAACAGCATTAGGAAACCCATATCTATAATTTATACAAAAACTCATCGTCTACAATAAGAATGCGCAAGGAGATGAATATGTTTGTTTCATTTTGATCCTATAAGCATCTATAAAATAAAGGCATGCTTTCTTGCAGTCTTAAATCTTGAAATCAAAATTCTACTTTACATATTATTATTAGAATCTAAACGCATTTCGGCATATCGCAGTTATTTCTGTACTAAAGTCCCTACACAGCATATATTTTTTTCGGAAGTTTCCATTTACGTAAAATAGTAACACGATTGTCCATAGCTTGAAACGACCTGGTGTTATACTCGTAAGCGGTGGATTAGTTGGCTGTCGATATTTTGCAACAAGTTTTATTTTTACGTTCAATTGCTGTAAGCCCGATGACAAAGAGATGATACACAGGAATGGGCGTGGTAGATAAAAGTTAGAGTGGAATAAAGAGCGCAGTTGACTAGTAGTTTAAATTTTTAATATTTCATTGTATGTTAATATTCGTTTATTTGGATGTTTATTTAAAGATTTTATATGCAAGGTCAAGGCACACATACTACCCAGTACGTATGATAAGTACGGGTTTGAAACAAGACTGCACGTTTGGCTTCGATGGCTTCCTTGAGATTCGGACTCCTAAGAGACAATAGTCTGTGACATCCACAATTTGTTGTTTCAAGTCTGGGTATTCTTTGTGCCCATCGAACGAATTTTTGTATAATCCATTGATGCACTGGATATATACGTTAATTGAATGTTTGTAAAGTTGACCGCAACACATGATATATACACACTGAGTTCAGGCAACGTCATCTTAAAGGTGCCCTTTGCCATGATATTTTTAAAAACTACACCCTTCTGCAGACATTATTCCAAAACAAGAGCTAAATTTAATATGAGACTTAGTAATTTTACGTGTATTTCGAGGAAAACACTACATTTATATATTAGCAAAAAAGGTTTATTTAAAATAAATAAACCTTTTTTGCTAATATATAAATGTAGTAGTAATTCGGCTTTTGTCCAACGAATGTTAAAGTTTTGAAATTTATTTCATGGAGTGGACATTCTCAGTTCGGTTCGTTCATCATATTTTTCCTCGGCGGCAAAATAGAGCAGCGAGAGACCATCATTGGTGTCCTTTTGCTTTTAGTTTTTGTTTGCTCTACGTTCAGGTGTTTACTTGAAAATATTGCAACGCTTTTAAGCAAATGAAACATCGGAAATTGAAATTATATTCGCATTGGAACTGTATTTAAACAATATTCGTGTTGTTTGTGTTTCAATTTAATTTTATGTTTATTTAGTACTTACATGTATATTCTTTAAATATGTAAAACCAATGTAGTGTTTGTTTGTTTTTAAAAAATAGCAGCTTATTATTTACTGATGAATGATAGTTATTTTTTTTTGTTATGTGTATTGCAATTTGAAGTTTAACATAAATACACCACTTTATTGTGATTTGTTTGAAATTGGATAACATCATATTTTAATTAATTTCACAATAATAGCGTGATATACATCGACTGTAATTTCAAAGAATTTAATCTTCTTTTTACAAAATCGTTCTCTCATAAAATTTAAGTGTTTTATTACAAAACCCTTCTTTTATTCTATGCCAAGGCATGACTTATTTGTTATTCTTTTACCCTTAAATCTAGTCGGAGCTATCCGAAAGTTATCACTATCGCTATTTGGGGATAGACATTGATAAGTTAGGGTTCCATTTTGTAGGAAGGAATTGCGGACCCCTGGCGGGTACCACCGCCGTTGGTAACAACACTTCCAGTGTATAATCTTCACCAATATCTATCAATATCATTAATATTATTATTAGAAGACTAGTGAATGATTGACTAGGTATTTGAAAACTCGGGATTCCCCGTGGGCTTAAACAATAACATTTTTTTTTATAGTAATAGGCGGCAAACGAGGAGATGGATCGCCTGATAGTAAGCAATTACCGCCGTCCATGGACACAAGCAACGCCACAGGAGTCACCCCTTGGGGTTGGGAAAAGGGATAGGATGAGGAGTGGGATGAGAAAGAAGGAATAGGGGATAGGGCCTACGGCACTCTCACTCACCAAACGAAACGCAACAGTTTGGATACTTTTACTTTACGTCGATTTTCTGTGAGAGGGCAGTACTTCCCCGGTCGAGCCGGCCCATTCATGCTGAAATCAGCAATACTCTACTGCTGTGACATGTATTATTACAATTGTATAATGAAAATACCAGTCAAGTGTGTATCGAGTTTATATCGGTTGTTTCCCCTGCACGGTCTTGATGATCTTGTTTGGATTACGGGAAGAAGTTGAAAATTAAGCGCAAGTACCAAAATTTTTTTTGTTCAAGAAATTTCAATCGGGGCAATGTGGGCTGCAGTTTCTTTTTATGTAGTGTAAACATTTAGTATGTGTAATGTATATGTTAATGGTAAGTTACTAGATGCATTATTTTTATGACGCTGATCAAACTATGAGCTCAGAGTATTATCACATTTTGAACTACTTATTAAAAAATAAACCATCCCATTACAGTCTGTCGCTGACCATCAGAACTTTACTTCCTCACAATTTTATACCAAAAACATTTATTTGTATAAAGGGACACTAGGGGCTTAAAAAATTGCAACAAAAAATATTAATATAAAAATAGCAATAAAGTCGCCTAGTGTCCAACATTTACTAACTTTGACTTTTTCACGTTATATTTCGTTCCGTCCGTAACTTTCGCCTTGGAAATGTTATCAATAACCTCGTTCACGTTTAAAACATCCTTTTATATTTTACTAGAGGACGCCAGCAGCTACGCCTGCATTTTTTTTAAATTTACCCGTTTTGGCCGATCCCGTGGGAATTTCGGGAAATCCCTTCTTAGTGCACCCCTACGGTCTCCAAGGAACATACATGCCAAATTTCAACTTCCTGCGTCCAATAGTTTCGGCTGTAGCGTGTCTGTCAGTCAATCAGTAACGCAAGGATTTTATATATTAAGATTTTGATCCAGCTTTCCACTTTATTAATTTTCGTTGGACAACAGAATTCTTTTGTAGGTCAACTTCGTCGCTCGCTCTGAATGAATCCGGATCATTGATTTCCCTAGCGCATGGTAAAACCAAACGTGCCTTATTTAAATACTGAAGTGCTGCCTTTGTCGCAGTATTGTAGGCGTTCAAATAAAATCGGCTATTGCACCCAATATTCAACGTACGGTTATTGCTGCGAAGTGTAAGGGGATATGAAAACGAAATAACTGGAGCGCACTACCTTTCTTAAGGCACAAATCAAAGGCACGCAAGGATTTGCCATGTATTGGCTTGTGCATACATCCGAAATACTCGTAAAATTATTTTACACGCTACGGTCACCTTATAGGGTAAAACAGAAAGAGGTCACAAAATCGAACATTTTTGACAAATCAGTAAAGCTCTGCAAAATTTCGTATCCGTACATCATATTAACTGTCAGTAATGTTTACTAGGTCCATTTTCGTTCTACAATATTTATTTGATAATAAATATAAATGTTGTTAAAACTAACTATAACTAATTGGCTATTTACACATAAATTAAAACAATAATTTCTATACTTAAATAACTAACAAATAAAAGGAAATACATAAAAAAAAAGTAAAAGCAGAATTTAAAGGGCGTCATGGAAATCCTCCACATCGCCATCAATTGGAAGCGTGCCCAAAATGCTGGCAGCATTGCCACGTGGTATGGCAATGCTGATCTTTTGTGCCAAATACAGGCCAGCCTTCTGGTCACGCGAGGTGTCAACAAGTCTCTTTGAAAGATCTCTAAAAAGAGATCTCGCACTTGGACCCCATGGTCCCAACGTTTCAACTCCAAACGGCTCAAATACATAATCCCCTACTAGATTTATGTATTTGCGCCTTTTGAGAGTCTCCGCTGAAGCAGCAGCAGCGCCCGCACAACCCGCTGTGCTAGGAAGATGAGATGGCGCAAGGCTGTCGACACATGTTGCGTCCCACGCCAAAGGCCTACCCAGCTTCCATGGCAGTAAAGACATACCGTCTGGTCTCTTACCATCGTCGCGTGCCAAGCCCAGAGGTTCAAGTTGGGCTGGAACGCCAGCGGTGACAAGAGTCCGACGAAGTATGTCATTGAGGTTGGCGTGTCGTGAAATACGACCTGCGCTCCTGTTACATGACAGACCATGGTGACCAAGGCTGTCGACAGCCTCTCCACAGTGACAGCGATGTGGAGAAACACATGGCGCACCTAAACGAAGGCAAGAAGCAATGCGGAAGGTCGTATCGTCCAACATGGTACCTATGTTGGACGATGGCAGTGCCTGAAGCCAAAGCCCTGACTCCCACTCTCCCACAGCCAGCAAACGAGCACGCTCTGCAGCATTGGACGACGTACTTAAGAGATTTTCTCGTACCACGCTGCAAAGCGGCCCATCCCACTGCCTCTGAGAAGATGGGAATCGGGGTAACTCGGTGCTTGGACAAGCCATTCTCCATGCATTCATGGCATCGGTCTTACACGGCACCTCAGAATTGACCAGTGTGGGTGCTAAAATTTTCCTGGTCAATTCTTCAGTGCTGTGGACCGAGGACAGGAATGCTGGTAAGCTTACGTCAGTAATTTTGCGAACGCCAAGGCCGCCCAGGCGTACAGGCAAGGACGCCTGTAGCCACACTTGGTCGTTCAGGGCCAGATTTAGAATTTTGCTTAAAGTAATTTGTATGAGTTTGTCAATTTGGGCGAGTGCAGATGGGTTTTTCCAAAAAGGGGAAGATCGAAGAGCGTGTGTAAATTTAGGGACAAAAAGACAATACTTGATAATAGTAAAAGCCGAATGCATATTAATTTTGAGTAACCTGTCTGAAATATCACTAAAATTTTGAATTTTTTCTTGTATAAATGAATCGAAACCTTCGTCTAATATTGGGGACCCAAGGAGGCGAAGAGCACTTTTTCACTGTCAGTTGGTTTGTGGAAAAGCTAATTTCTTTCAAATCTGGCTAGTAAGCAGACCCTGGGCTCAATGATGAAAAGTCTCGAATGCAACCAGTATAATTCTAGGGCGATAATGACGATAATGCTACATTTATTAACTCTGCAGCAGACTGGACGCAATTTCCTAACTTTCATCAAAATCGGTTAAGTAAGTTAATCGTTAAAGAGTAACAAATATCCATCCTCACAAACTTTCGTCACTTAATAATATGTAAATCGAATAATCTTTATTGATCTTATACACCAGACAACTTGATATTAGGGTTCCGTATCTAAAAGGTAAAAACTGAAACCTATTACTAAGTCTCCGCTGTCTGTCTGTCTGTCTGTCACCAGGCTGTATCTCATAATCCGTGATAGCTAGAAAGTTAAAATTTTCACAAGTTATGTATTTCCCTTGCCGCTATAACAACAAACACTAACAATAAAATATATTAAGGTGGGGTCCCAGACAATAAACGTGTTTTTTTTTCATTTTTTTTTCTTAAGATTACTTACGGTAACAGGTAGACGCTTAAATTTTTTACAGAATAATTATATACTTTTATATTACCTTTCAAAATAAATAGGGTGCATAGGGTTCCCACCAAGAACTTAGGGTCCCAAGCCAACCTCACCTGCAAGTGGTGCACCTGCCGATCAACGGACGAGGCTCTGGCAAGCAAAATATCTCGATAAGCGGCAATAGGCTCGCCACCTATTACGTGGGATCAAAACACTGGCGAAAAGTGGGCGTTCAATATGCCTCTGCCTACCCTTTAGAGGAAACAGGCGCGAGTCTATGTATGTATGTCAAAATAAATAACAAAATAAAAATAAATGATATATTAAAGGCCCATACAACAAACGTAATTTTAAGCAATATTTTACTCGATCTTAATAAACCGGTAGAATCTCAAAAAAGATTTAAATATACATAAAAAAAAGTGATTTTATTTTATAAATGATGGTATGGAACACTTCGTGCGCGAGTCCGACTCGCACTAGTTTTTACAATGTCGCAATTTGTACATAATGTTTACAAAATTTCCAAATACTACAAATCATAGGATAGGATTATAGCTAATTATAGAACACGGCCATGGAATAATTAAAGATGAGGCGGTGGAGGTAATTTTTTTGTCAACAATAAGCAAAAGATTTTGAAGAACTTCAAGTGAAACTGTGTTGCTAAACAAGAATAATAGAATACCTTTTAACCTGAATTACGTGTAACAGTTATATAAACTAGCAAATAGAAACTCTAGGCTAAACACAACCATGATATTATTCACTTATAACACAGTTACAAAGCTAGCCTATATGGCTAACTTAATTCTTGCTGCTAAAATTGAATCAATACTTATTACGTGAATAATCATAAAGCCTACCCAACACATAGGACTTGTGAATAATTTATAAACACAGCATAGATATGTGTCGGCCAGGCCTACATTAATCAACTTAACTAAGATTGTTCTGTGGACGTCAGAGTTTGATATTTCATCCAAATATCATCCTAAATAAACATATGGCTCCAAATAATATGAATAATTCAGCAAGAGATGATGGGGTAAAACAACTACGCCTTTGACTTTATTAAAATTCGAGTTATTTCCTTAACAAGACTTTGTACCTTCGAACCTGTAATTATTAAACCACTGGATAGGGGTAGTTTACTTTCAAATTTGGTGTTGATTGCTAGTATTAACAAGTACTCTAACGGTTGAAAGTACAAACAAAACATTGAAATAATAGTTAGACGTAAAAATAGATTCGATTTTCCAGTTTATTGGTTTGATATAATTATCGTTAAGCGGGATAGGGCTGGGATTATCTTCCTCGCTTCGGTAAATTGATATCTGGGAATAGTATTTGGTATCTATTTGATTGACTAGAGGGATTTTGCTGTATGCAAAGCGAAAAGGCATCTCTTTAATGAATTATTTATTAATTTTGATGATGCCAGTAGGTATTGTAGATAAACTATAAGCACAGTTAAATGTCTTTATACTGTGCTATAAGTATAAGTTAATTCAAACATAATAGAGAATGTCCTCACCGCAGAAAACCTTTCAATATGACATAAGAGTTTTAAAACTGATTTATAGATATCATCTAAAGCTTAATAAACCGGTAGTAAAAAGTCCGCGGCGTCGGGACGTGACGACCCCACCGCCCACTGGGGGAGTTACTCTGACGAGTATCTACTCGTCAGAGTAACTCCCCCATCGTCGTCCCCCTCGTCAGAGTATCTGATCGTCACAGTATCTCCCCAGCGTTAGCAGTCAACCGAAAGATGGCGGTCAAACCATCCGAACCTGGCGGAAGTAAATCCCAAGATGTTAGATGGGCAGCAGCGTCCAGCACTGAGTTAACTTCGGCCACTGCGATCGCCAATACGCCTGCCAAGTGTGGCGATTATGGCAAATCTCCCCATACATGAACCACATCAATAAAAACCGGTCCCTAGTCCCCGGCGGCCCCGCTAGTCCTGGTTACGGTAGCGGCCGTGGTAACGGCGGGGCAAGGGGTGCTAAGAATCTCCGAAAGAGATCGGGCTACCACCACCAACGACAATTGGCCCTGGCAACACTGAACACGCGCACACTGCAAACCGACGAGAAGATTGTCGAGCTGGAAGAAGAATTGAGCAAGTTGCGATGGGATATCATAGGCCTATCTGAAGTCCGAAGACAGGGGGAGGACTCGATAGTTTTCAATTCCGGTAACTTGCTCTTCTACCGGGAGGGCGACCAACAGTCCCAAGGTGGTGTCGGGTTCATCGTCCACAAATCTCTCGTGACCAACGTGGTAAATATCGGGAGTGTGTCGAGCAGGGTAGCGTACCTTATACTCAGAATATCCAAACGGTATTCGCTAAAAGTCATACAGGTATACGCTCCGACCTCGACGCACCCCGATGAGGAGGTGGAAGCCATGTACGAGGACATATCTCGGGCTATACATGGCTTCAAAACCCATTACACCGTGGTCATGGGAGATTTTAACGCGAAACTGGGCAAACGCGACGGTGATGAGCTGAGAGTGGGGCAATTTGGTTATGGGCATCGGAATTCCCAGGGTCACTTGCTGGCTAGCTTTATGGAGAAAGAAGGACTCTATATAATGAATTCCTTCTTCAAGAAGCGAGAATGCCGCAAGTGGACCTGGGTAAGTCCAGACGGTGCCACCAAAAATGAGATCGCCTTTATCACGTCGACGAAGAGGCAGATATTCAATGATATCTCCTTGATCAATTGGCTTAAAGTGGGGAGCGATCACCAAATGGTAAGAGGCACATTGAATATCTGTACAAGCCTCGAACGGTCGAGGTTGGTAAAGTCCACGCTCCGACCGGCACCGGTTCATATCCAAAACCCCGAGAGCTTTCAGCTCGAACTCAAGAACCGTTTCGAATACCTGAGCGAATGCGTAGATGTGGACGAGTACAGTAACCGGTTCGTGTACTTTACTTAAATAAAATTAAATTACAGGGTAAAACAGAAAGAGGTCACAAAATCAGGCATTGTTGACAACTCAGTAAAGCTCTGCAAAATTTCGTATCGGCATATCAGATTAACTCCCAGTTGCTTTGTGGAAATGATAATATTCTTTCAAATCTAGTTAGACTAGTAAGCTGACCTCGGGCTCCATGATGAAAAATCTGCAGATGAATGCGGGATGCTAGCATATGAACTCTGCAGTAGATTAGACTTCATGCATTGTATAAGCAATAAGCTACTGGTTCGGCTTTACACCGAAACCGTAGGGTTCTAGGCGACTTGGAGAAGGAAATGGACTGTATAGAGAGGATAGCGGTTCTTCGCCGCCTAGGAGATGGATACGCTAAGGGGTGATTGAGTGGGTATAGGATATTTCAAGGATGGAGGGCACCTACCTTATACAACCTTCTTCGTTTCCGTAGGGCAGTCTCCTGGTGGTTTTGTGATGCAGCTGCTTGTTTTCACTTCAATTCACCATTCGCGAGCGGGTTTTCCTTGGTGGAAGCGGTAATAAATCACATACAACGGTGCGGCGCGGTACGGTATCGCGGACACGTTCTCAGCGAGCGGAATGTTCTCGACTGTCCCTCGCGTCCACGATCACGGCGACGAATCAGGCGAAGGCAGTGCCCCTTCTTCGGGGATGGGAGACAGGGACGGAAATATGATATCGCTCGCACTAGAACGTGGAACGATTGATGTTGATGCGATTAGTTATGGATAGGGAGGTAGATGGCGCTACCATATCCCCCCGGCCCTAAAGGGTTGCCTTTAAAAAAAATAGAATTGAACTTAGCTATGTTGGGTGTACTACCGCATAACCCATCAATAGGCTAAGACAGCGATATGACAATAAAATTAATTTAAATTAACTTCAGCGAAAGCTACAAACGCAATAATAGCGAAAACTACTAACTAAATACTTAAACTAAGAGGTAGGTCCAACTTCAGGCTAGATCTCACTGAGTTGGAAGCGGACGCGAGTTGATCAGTGCCTCGACTTGTGCAAGGACAGTTAAAGGCTCTTCGTAAGAGAGGATCTGTTGACCTATAACTTTGAAGAGATGCGTTTTAATTACTTTGACCATGCTTGCCCAACATCCACCGAAATATGGTGATGCTGGTGGAATAAACTTCCAGTCAATATGATCTATGGAAAGTTCTTCTTGAAGACGAGTACGATAACCCGCGACGTGATTGAAACAAGTTTGCGGGAACAAGTTCAATAAATTTACTCACGCGGTTGGCGACAAAAGTCTGCCAGCGGTGAAGAGAAGAACGAATCCAAGCGAGCACTACTTTGGAGTCGGAAAATGCGTGTATTTTATTAATGGGGTAGTGGGGCAAAACTGTGTCTTGAACCTTGCGGAGCAACTGAGACAGCAGAAGGGCCGCGCACAACTCCAGTCTCGCAACCGAAATGGTTTAACAGGCGAGATCTTAGACTTGGCACAAACTAACTGCACCGAGTAGTTAGAACCAATGCGGACTTGCAGATATACGACTCCGCCGTAAGCACGCTCGCTGGCGTCAGCGAAACCTATCAAGTGGATGGTACATCCATCTACCAACCCAAGATGACGCGGAATAGGAACTTGATTGAGCGCGGTAAGCTCAATACAAAACTGGCCCCAAGCGGCGACAATATGGTCAGGGGGTGTTTCATCCCACTCACACTTTGATAGCCAAAGCTCTTTGATCAAGAGCTTGGCGTACAAAATTGTGGGAGCCACAAAACCCATTATGTCCCATAGTCGAGCCACTGTGGACAGCATAGTGCGTTTGGTGCACTTATCATCTGGTGGTGAGACGTCAAACCGAAAACTATCGCAGGATTTGTCCCAGCGTAAACCGAGAACCTTATGCGGTACAGACTTCTCAAACTCAATGTCTGGAGAAGCCTTATGAGAATCTGGTATGCGTGCGAGAACCTCCTTAGAGTTGCTTGTCCATTTGACAAGATCAAACTGGCCTCGCTTGAAAAGCTGAATAAGCTCTTCACAAAGCGAAATTGCTAGCGGAGCGGATATGACACTACAGGCAATGTCATCCATGTACAAAGCGGAAGTGGCAACAGCCGCTGCGGCGGGAAAGTGATCGCCTTCATCAGCGATCAACTGGCGAACAACTCGTAACGCGTGATATGGGCTAGACTTGAGTCCAAAGCAAACACGATTGAACTGATACACAGATAAAGGATCTTTCTTGTCAAAACGATAAAAGACCCGTTGAAATCTACGGTCAGATTCGCGAACGCCGATATTGAGGAACATTTGGCGGCAATCAGCTGACAGAGCGATTTGGAAAAGACGAAACTTTATTATGATGTTAAATAAATCACCCTGTAGATTGGGGCCGGCATGCAAAATGTCATTAATCGTCTGACCCGATGTAGTCTTACAACTAGCGTCTAAAACCACACGAAGTTTTGTAGAGGTTTTATCTTCGCGAACTACGCCGTGATGCGGGATATAATATGAGGGCAGAGAGTTGCCCTCGTTGTTTACAACTACACTCAAAAAACCTTTATCTATGTAGTCACGAATGACGTCATTATAGGCGCTGCGTAACTTAGGTGATGCATCAAGTTTACGTTCCAAACAATAGAAACGTCTGAGCGCAGCAGCGTACGAGTCGCCTAACGAATAAGGGTCACCACAGAACGGCAACGCCACAACGTATCTGCCACTGTCGTCACGAACAGTGGTAGCGCGGAAATGTTCTTCACACTCGAGATCTTTACGGCTCATCGAGGGCGGTGCGGTAACCTCTTCAAGCTCCCAAAATCGCTTGAGAAGAGAGTCAATATTGTTTTCTTGAAGAACAGAACAACAGCAAGACGTAACGTATTGAGAAGTATGTAATGTAGGTACGGTACCCATAATCACATACCCGAATACCGTCTCAATAGCAGGCGGTAAGTTATTTTGCTCACTACGTACCACTTTAGTAAGTAGCAAGTGCGGGAATATTGCGGCTCCGATCAAAACATCAATGTCTGCCGGATTCGCAAACTCCGAATCCGCTAGTGGTAATGACTCGAGATGTGTGAGGAGCGACACGTCCACATTAGCGTTTGGCAACGTGTCCGTAATACGTTCAACGATAAGCAGAGAAATGTTAAAATTAATGTCCCTATTAAAACGCGAATGTATTTTAATATCTACGGAACCCCTGCAATGCTTTTCTGATCCGCCTATCCCTTTGACGGTTGAGTTAGTATTTTTAAAATTATTCCATAATCCGAGGCGTTTGAAGCATTCCGATGTTATTAGATTGGTCTGAGATGCGCTATCTAGCAGACAACGTACCATGTGCGGCGACCCATTAACATCTTAAACGATAACTTGCGCCGTCGCTAACAGAACATTCTTAGACGCCATACATCGCGTTTTGGCCCTGCGCGGATCATTATAGATGCGCGAGTGCCGTCCTCGCGTGCGCGTCGCCCGCGCAATGGACGTCGTACACAACGATACTTCGCCCTGAGGCGTGCAGGGTGAAGGCACCGTGGTCTGCACCTGCGGCTTAAGTGTGTCAAGGTTAGCGGCTTGGCTTGACAACGGGTTATCTTTATCGAAATGTAACAGTGTATGATGTTTTTGATTACATGATCGACACTTTGTCTTACTAGAACAATTACTTGTTTTATGTTTTATGCTTAAGCAGTTAATGCAAGCCTTGCTATCTTTTACGCATTTAAAACGAGCAATTGGATTTAAATCATTAAAGGTAGGACACTTATAGTAATGGTCGTGCACTATATTACTGCACAGACACTTCTGTGAATTATTACTATTAGATTCCGAACATGTAACGTAAGATTGTGGATTAGGGACCGAGTTATTATTACTATTTCGCGATTTATTCAACCTTTGTTTGTTGCTGTTAGTGTTAGACGGGCCAGGTGAACCAGACTGCGTATTATGAAATATTCGACACTGATCTTTGATGAACGAAATAAAACTATCTAGTGTAGGTATTTTATTATTGCGTTCCGTCATCTCGAATGCGCGAATTGTATCAGTGTCAAACTTTTTTAAAGCGAGTTGAAGCAACATAAAGTCGGAAAGATCTTCTAATTTTAAATTCCTAAGAGAATTAACCGCGGTTACGAAGTTATCAATAAACAGCTGGAAATTCGAGACAGACGCGTTGCCGGACAGTTTGAGATTTAAAGCTTGGTCAAAGTACGTAGACGCTAGGACGCGCGTGTCCTGATATCTGTCAAGTAGTGACTGAAATATGACCTGATAATTCTCAGCACTGGGTGTGACACCTGCAAATACGGACTGGGCCTTCGGTGACAGTTTGCCTATTAAATAGTACAACCTGTCAGCATCTGTCAGAGAACCATTATCGTGCACTGTAGACTTAAAACTCGCATAGAATAACGGCCAATTTCGTATATCTCCGTCAAACGACATAATCTCGATTGGCGGTAATCTCGGTTTGCGGGCAACGGGCTCTGCTGAACATTTACCCTCCAATTGCGATTGTATACGCTTAATAATACAATAAAGATCTTCGAATGAGGTATACGCCTGATAGTTCGGTTTTTCATAAGGATTGACAGAAAGTAATCTTGCGTTATAATCGTCTAACAACTTATGAAAATCTGTTCGAATACTATCTACTGTTATACAATAACTGAGAAATGCTTCGCTATTACTGTCAGACATAGATGCGGTTTTTGATCGTTCATAGATGTTTTGAATGCGCTCAAATAAAATATTGCGTTTTGCTTCTAAGATTGTCATCTCTTTGTCTTCCGACACGCGTGACTTCTTTTGTTGTGACATGCTTACGTAAGTATAAGCTAATGAGAACGAAACAAAATAAGAATATCGAATGTATCTATTATTTTACCTAAGTAGGCTAATTAGGCAACACTTTAGAGCTGAGGAAATAAAAGTTGCTTGAAATATGAGATTTATAAGACAACTATGATAGTTGCAGAAATAATAATTTAATAAGTAGGTAGCTACATAAAAGTTTACCTACTGATGCGGGCGGAAATAACCACGTGACGGTTATGTGAATATATTAGGAGTATAGCTAGGTGCTATAACTGCCTAGATATAGCGGTAAAACGTATAAAACGTAAATGAATCCGGCTCGAAGGACCAAAAAAATGGTTCGGCTTTACACCGAAACCGTAGGGTTCTAGGCGACTTGGAGAAGGAAATGGACTGTATGGAGAGGATAGCGGTTCTTCGCCGCCTAGGAGATGGATACGCTAAGGGGTGATTGAGTGGGTATAGGATATTTCAAGGATGGAGGGCACCTACCTTATACAACCTTCTTCGTTTCCGTAGGGCAGTCTCCTGGTGGTTTCGTGATGCAGCTGCTTGTTTTCACTTCAATTCACCATTCGCGAGCGGGTTTTCCTCGGTGGAAGCGGCAATAAATCACATACAACGGTGCGGCGCGGTACGGTATCGCGGACACGTTCTCAGCGAGCGGAATGTTCTGGACTGTCCCTCGCGTCCACGATCACGGCGACCAATCAGGCGAAGGCAGTGCCCCTTCTTCGGGGATGGGAGACAGGGACGGAAATATGATATCGCTCGCACTAGAACGTGGAACGATTGATGTTGATGCGATTAGTTATGGATAGGGAGGTAGATGGCGCTACCAGCTACTTTATTTCGAAGTTTTTTCAAAATCGGTTCAGTAGTTTAATCGTTTAAGATTAACAAATATTCATCGTCACAAACTTTCGCATTTATCATTAATATAGATAGAATAGATATACTTTAATGTAGGTGCACAATAATAAAGAAAACATGATAAAACATAATGTTTCCAACATTTACAAATGCTACTAATCGAAATAGTAGCTATAATATGACCACAGGTCAGATTTTATAGCTACGTATAGAACACCGGCCATGGAATAATCAAAGTTGAGGCAAGTGTCAACAAAAATCAAAGATTTTAAAGCCAACTACAAGTGAAACTGCGTTGCTTAACAAGAATAATAGAATACCTTGCAACCTAAATTACGTGTTACGGATAAATAAACCAGCAAATAGAAGATCTAGGCTAAGTACAACAATGATATTATTCATTCATAACACGGTTACAAAGCTAGTTAATCTGGCTAACTTAATGATTGCTGCTAAAATTGAATCAATATTTATGAAGTGAATAATCATAAAGCTTACCAAACAAATGGGGCTGGTGAATAATTTATAAACAGAGCACAGGTATGTGCCGGCCATGCTCACGTTAATCAACTTAACTAAGATTGTTCTGTGAACGTTAGAATTTGGTATTTCTTCAGAATATCATCCTAAATAAACAAATGGCCCTAAATAATATGAATTATTCAGCAATTGATGATGAGGTTAAACAACTAGGCCCTTGACTTCACCTAAATTGGAGTTATTTCCTTAACAAGACCCGAACTTTGTACCTTCGAACCTGTAATTATTAAACCACTAGTTAGGGGTAGTTTACTTTCGAATTTGGTGTTGATTGCTAGTACTCTATCGGTTGAAGTACAAACAATACCAAGGAACTATTATTTTACGACGCTTGGGGCATTGAAATAATAGTTTGACGTAAAAGTAGATTCGATTTTCCAGTTTATTGATTTGATGTAATTATCGTTAAGCGGGATAGGGCTGGGATTATCTGCCTCGCTGCGGTAAATTGATAACTGGGGATAGTATTTGGTATCTATTTGATTGACTATATGGATTTTGCAGTGTTCCAAGCGAACAGGCATCTCTTTAATTAATTACTTATTAATTTTGATGATGCCAGTAGGTATTGAAGATAAAGTATGAGTTAGTTAGTTAATTCAAGCATAATAGAGAATGTCATCACCGCAAAAATCCTTTCAATATGACATAAGATTTTTAAAAGTGATTAATAGACATCACCTAAAGCTTCACAAATATTTATGACTTGCATTCTGTGTATCTCTTACGAACTTTAATAAAATAATTTATGCTGCATCGTGAACAAAATTATATTCGAATTTGATGTCATCACCAGCAGTCGTAAACATTTCGAACTAATAAAGTTATTATTTATATTAAATCAAATTGACGCCTCCAAGCAATAACCCGGCAACCGAAAAATCTAAATTTTACAGGAGAAAAGATTTACTGATTTTATCAAATACCTTTTCAACGAGTTGGACTATTGAAGTCATTGATGTATTAAATGAAAGCTAATTTTTTGCGAAATATAACTGTGTCATTATTATGAAAATCCTTTTATTGAAAACCTAGTAATTTTCGAAAATAAATAATACCAAATATGTTATACCTACAATTTTACAGTAATAGTACTTGCGGGATTATTGCCGTAAATTTATCAAATAAAATATTTCATAACATTATACATACTACGGACCTCTAAGGCGTTATTTTATATTGAAGGGCTGATACGTAACATGGTTTTGCGGAGTTATTGTGGTAATATCAAATAATTTAAATATTGGGCAAGTGCGAGTCGGACTCGCGCACGTAGAGTTCCGTACCATCATCAATAAAAGAAAATCACGTTCGTTGTATGTATACTTAAATACTTTATAAGTTTCTACCTGTTTATTAAGATCGAGTAACAAATTGCTTAAAAATTACGTTTGTTTTATGGGAGCCCACCTTTATTACTTACTTTTTTTAATTTAATTATTTATTCTAAAAGGTAATATACAACTACATATTCTGTGAAAATTTAAAGCGTCTACCTGTTACAGTTGGTAATTTTGAGCACAAAATACGAAAAAAAACACGTTTTTTGTATGGGACCCACCCTTAATATTATCATTTTTTTATTTTTAGTATTTGTTGTTATAGCGGCAACAGAAATACATAATTTGTGAAAATTTCAGCTTTCTAGCTATCCTGGTTTATGAGATACAGCCTGGTGACAGACAGACAGACGGACAGACAGACAGCGGAGGCTTAGTAATAGGGTTCCGTTTTTTACCTTTTAGGTACAGAACCCTAAAAAACGGTATAAATAAATAGCGTTCTTATTATGTGGAATATTAGAACAATTGTGTTATTGTTACCACTGGATACCGACTATAAAAAATATTTATGTTATATTAGAAGGTAATAAACGAAAAATATATCAATTATAAGTAATATTCAGAATGAAATTTGGAATTTTAATTTGACGCGAACATTTATTAATAAAAACAATCCAATAAATCAAATAAACAATTTCTTCAATTTAGTTCTTCTTCTGAAATATTTTTGATTCCCGCTTCAGAAAGTAGGTAACTAAACTTAATACAACATTTTACCTACCTCGGTGGAAGTTATGAACGTATGTTTTGTTAGCATTCCAAGGTTAATAAGTGATACAAATCTTGGATATATTTGATTATAAGAAAAAAATTATTCATATTTATTAATTATTTCATTCAGTGCTTATGTTCGAGCCAGTAATAAATAAAAGGTGTTCTGCAGTGGACTGTATATATATTTTGAAGTAGTGCTGGTTCTTTACAATAGTAAAAATGCCCGTCAATATTCAGCGCAAGCGGAAAGAGATTTGAAAACGTGTATTTCGTTGGGCTTCTGATGGCTGACCGATGACGGCGCGCGCTCCCGTGCGCAGGCGCCGTAGTGTTGTGACACGATTGTAGTGATGTGATTTAATTAATGTGTTACTAATTTCTATTAGTAACGTGTCTACGACGATGTGTCGTAGACAGCTTAATTAAGTTCAAACACAATCTTAAACCTTTCTTAAAATGGGATAGGTAAATTAGATAACTATGTTGTGATCACGATAAATTTTATAGATTCACTCATACAAAGATATCGCAGCTAAACGAAATTGGCAGTGGTATTTTAAGTGATTTCGTTATATGTATACAGTGAACCCTTGCATCGAAGAGTCACTGCTACCCAACTTAATCACTTGTGGGAGTTTTTAGATAAGCGTAGGGTTCATGATTCAATAAATTGTCGCAAGCTAGGAAATTTTCTGACAACTGACAAGATGTGCAATGAAATAATACGCAGTAAAAGAATAAAAAGATTGGTGCAAAGTTGAAAGTATGTTCAGTAAATTTAATGCTTTAGTAAAAATAACTTAATTAGTCAATGTCAACTTTACAAAAAGTTGATATTATCAAAACTAAACAAAATAAAAGTTAAAAATATAATACCAATTTAATTGATAGTGAATTCTACAGATTCATACAAATTAATGAATCTATTTTGGCAGTCATTTCTGCTATAAATTCTGACACTGTCTGTTGAGCCATATTATAATGAGTTGCATGTCGCCAATGAGTCTTTGGTCTCCTTTGTCCCAACTCAGGCGCATATAATGAATATGCAGTCACTATCTAAAACAAATAAAACAACAAATAATGATAATGATGCTATTTTCTTGGGAATGTTACACATTGAAATTAAACTACAGTTTACGGATTTTATCGCGTTTTGTTGATTTCTGGTGGTAATAACTAGTGAAACCAACATAACGCGATAAAATCTGTAAACTGTAGTTTAATTTCAATTATAATGATGTTATTTTTTTTTCTTGTGGTAATAGGCGGCAAACGAGCAGATGGATTGCCTGATAGTAAGCAATTACGGACGCCCATGGACACAAGCAACACCACAGGAGTCACAAGTGCGTTGCCGCCCCTTGGGTTGGGAAAAGGGATAGGATGAGGAGTGGGATCAGGGAGAAGGGATAAGGGATATAGCCTCCGGCACTCTCACTCACCGAACGAAACGCTACAGTTTAGGTACTGTTACTTTACGTCGATTTTATGTGAGAGGGTAGTACTTCCCCGGTCGAGCCGGCCCATTCATGCTGAAATCAGCAATACTCTAAGTCATATTGCAAGTTCTTTTTTTAACGATTTACTTATAAGGTTACTATGTATTTATAAGGGTATATTCTGTCTATAATGGAGCCACAATAAAGTAATTGCCGCTTTGATCACTTTATTAGCATGTTTGATATAAAACACTTCTTACCTTAAGCTTAATACTCAAAGTGGTGGTTGGACGTCACAAGCTGCTTAAACAATGGTCTCAATTCCTCATAAGACATAAGACCATTATGTACTTTAGGGAGGCGAAATATTTTTTTACGAAATTTGAAATAAACCATGTATATACAACGCCTGCATGGTTACTAAAAAATCAGGCTTCTAGTTTTATCCACAACGAAGTTATAGGGGGTCGAAAATGGCCTGAATTGCTTCGAGAAAAGGATGGTACGGCCGTGCCGCATTTTTGCTCGACTTGGTGGGGGCACTGCCGTGCCCCCAGATAAATACAAAAAACGACATGTAAGTAACAGGGATTCATAAAAATTAAATCTGTTGAGTAGGTACTACAAACATTTAATATTCACCGCGTACGATTAAACGAAAACATTTCCATAGAGCCTCTTTACTGGAGATATAAATAAGACCCTTGACACAAAATGACGTCGAGTTTTTCACGTTTTTAACTAGATTAACTTTTAGGGTATCTCATAAAAAGGAATCAATATATTCCTGAGTACAGTTGTAAAAAATTCAAGGTGCAATATTTTTCGGTTTTGTTTTGAAACAGGGGACAGCCTAATGATAGACTAACAGAACGGAATGTCTTGGTTTCAATCCCGCGCAGCGCAAATCGCTTTTCGAATAATTGATTTCTTAATTATCGTTTTCGAAAAACATCGTGTTACATTCATGTCTCAGAGTTCTGCGTAATGTTCTCAAAGACATGTAAAAGCTACCTACTTGCAGTTGACATCATCACGTCAAATTATTCCCATATTTAGAAAAGACCCGTGTCCATCAGTGGAACTGTTTTTCTACAGGACAGATATTGTTATAGTTTTGAAATTTATTTCATGGAGTGGACATTCTCAGTTCGGTTCGGTTCAGGAAAATATGATGGTTTCACAATAGGAGTATTAACCCCCCACGCGCTAAGACCACGCAAGGTCGTGCTCTAATTTTGGTGGTCCGAAGTGTTTGCGGCACGCACGGTCAAATAAAATTGTTCTATTGGTCGCGGTTTTTTTACGTTTTGTTTTACTTAACCAAGAAACAAAAGTAGTAACTCTTAGAATAGTTCATATTCTATGCATTTAAGTCGTTTTAGAAGGGTGAGGGAAACGAAACGCACCAAAAATATTGAAATATAATTATATGCGTCTCAGTTGCGAAAGCGTCCGCCATTGTTGTGTTTTGTTCCGCGATCTTTATAATAAAAGTTGTCTTGTAGAAGAAACCGGTGAATATTTTATAAAGATACTTATATAGATTTACTCAGAAATAAATAAATATTAATTGTGAAGTAACATTAATCGTGACAAAGACAAGAAATACAGTGATAAAAGGCAAAAACTTTTTAGAAGGGCTATTTCTACTCTTGAAACTCGCTATTTTCGTAATAGTTTTGTGATAAATATTCTTTTAATAGTTTTGAAAGACATAAAAGTACCCAGGTTATTTATCTGAAAACATATTTTAGCAACTAAGTACCAGCATTGTTGTACATTTTCACTGTTATCGTGTTTCAAATGGTAAATAATTCACAGCCTCAGTGTTCGTTACAGTAACATGGCTGCCTGGCACGGCGAACTTTTTGTTACGCGTTCGGATTATAATTTTTTTAGTGGCGTTAGATTCATTTGTTACAAATAAATAATGTATTGTGTGAAAACCTAAAGGTATATGTGATAATGTTTTTGTGTTTATGAACCGAATAAGTAATACAATTCATTAATATGTGATGAAATGTATGTGTGAACGAGTGAAAAAAAACAAACCTCTAAGTTTGTAAGCTTGTTTTGCCGGAAAGGTGAGTATTTAGTATTTATTCATCTTATTTATATGACAGGTAATTTTATAACCAACACAATGATATGCAAATTATGTAATATAATTATATTAAGGTCTCATAATTTTTTTTTTTCGGTAACCTATGCCAATGATAATTTGCAGCCACGTGACCTTTCGGCACTTGTAGCGCTTTGCCTTTAGTTTGATCACACCGCAAGGGTTAAAAGTATGTTAGATTTAGTACACTATTTTAAAAGGTTGGCCCTAAAACCCAAAGAATCGGCGTACAATTAACTCAAAATGTTTGAAATGCACATACAACATCTAAAAATCCAATTATAATTCTAACTATTCAGTTTATACATAACAAATTGTAACTTATATTGTATCGTTAATTGGACAGTCAAGCGGTTCATTTTAAGCTGACCAAGCACGTCATGGACGGTCTATTATGACAAATGAATAAATGGTTAAAGATTTCGGTTCAAACGCTATTGAACTCACAGCTGCGTCACATTGAAACGTAAACACCGTGACTGAGTCGTCATAATTAGGTCATAGTACGATATTGCGGTTCTATTCAGTGTAGGTCGTAAACTGAATTGCTATAAGAGGTCATGGTAAGCCTCCTAGACAAAGATTGATAAAAAGACTATAAAACTCTGAGGAAAAGCTCCACTTCTCCATAAACTCAAAGGGCCTGCATGCAAAGATTTTCTTATTGGTATACGTTGGTGGTCAGCGCGTTGCAACTGCACATTATCCATATACAACGTGCAACGGAAATAACGCACATCCTCAGACACCCCAATTAGAAAACCTTGTTATAATCATAATGCATGTATTGAAATTTTTTTTTTATTAGCCTAAACATTGTTTTTTTATCAAAAGTATAAACTTGATTATAAGTAATATGCGTGGTCACTACAAACCTGCGCACGCACACAATCACACGAAACGTTTGCTATGGTAAACAAACGACAGCAAAATACGATACGTTCTATCATTTTTTAACATCGTTAGTGGCTATTGTGACTATCTTAATTTAATCATAATAATCATACCTAGTTAGCATTATTGATACATTAGAAATTAAAGTAGGTAAAAGGGTATCAATGAGAGAATTAAACAAGAACGGCGTGTTTAAAGTTGTGAATCATATTTTTTTTACAATAATAGAATAACCAAATGACTCACAGGCTTATTGTCACTTGTTCGGCGTCCTCTTTTTAAAATGGTGACACCAGGGCCCTGTTTAATAAAACTGACAATGCTACAAGTCCGACATATGTCAAAAAGAGACAATTTGACAATTTGTCTGTTTAATAAAACTTGCAAGCGACAAAATTGTCATGGTGGAAAATTCACAAATATGTCGGATTGTCGCGACAATCCGACATTTTTCTGTTTAATAAAACTTTTTAAGCGATAGGTGACACAATATGTCGTGAATAACTTCTCAAATCTGCTTTATTAAACAGAAAATTGTCATGACATATTGACATATTTGTAGAATTGTCCGACAATTCTGACAGGAGCTGTACCATCTGTCGCGAAATCTAACATTTGCAAATATGTCAAAAGTCTACATAATTGTCACAACTCCGAATCCGACAATTGTCAGAAATATTTTGACCGTGGTTTTCTGACATAAAATGTCGAGTTTTATTAAACGCATTTTTACATGACAAATATGACAAGATTTCACCTGTCGATTTTTGACATATTAGTCACTTTTATTAAACAGCTTAAGTGCGACAATTCTACAATTTTGTCTTTTTTGACATATTTGTAAAATTGTCAGCTTTATTAAACAGGGCCCTGGTGTCCACCACCTGGCTTAAATATTCCTTTAGTTCACTTAACACTTCAGTGTTTTTTTTCACTGTTTTAAAAGCAGCTGATATCTTATTTTAACTCCCCGGCACTTGTTGTCTCGTCACAATCAACTAGTGGTTTAATAGGTATGTCCCCATAAAGCAAAAGTCCAGGGGCGTCAAGTCAGGCGACCTAGGAGGCTGCTGGACAGGACCGCCACGATCGATCCAGCGCTCCTTGTATTCGACATCACGATGATCTTGAACGTTCTACGTAAAATGCGCAGGGGCACCATCATGTTGATAATACACATTTTGTAAATAAACAAGTAGACTTGTTAAAATATTTTATTTATCTAAGCGCAACAATGGCTGCTTGGCCGGCGCTGTACCTACCAGCGCGGGCGACCGACGGTGACAAGTGAGACATATTAGGTACGTCTCGCTCTTTCCACCTGTTAATACGTAAGCGAAAGAAAAATGATAGATATTTTGGTGGTCAATTGTGTGTTATTGTCTTGTACCGACTGTTATGTTGTATTAACGTGTGCGTTCCTATACGTGGAACCACAAATGCATTTAAAAAGAAGCCGTTCTACGTTGATTTAAGGTTTATTTTCGTATATTTCGACTTTTCAAAGCAATGAGTGACTATAATATACGTGATTTTAATTATTTTAAGATAAAAAAAAATATATTAAGAATGACAGAAATGGTTTCAGTAGCCGATTCTGAACAAAGTACTTTCAGGATGTGCATTAAACTTGTTACATGTTGTATACAGCTGCATCTTGCGTACTCGTACGCTTTCATCCTCTTTATCTAGCTGAGGTATAATCATATATTTGGAGCTAATATCGAGCGTGGCGCAAATATCTGCGTGCAAGTCCGGCGCTCTGAATTCAACTGTGTACGTAAACAAACTTTACGCACCGGGCCAATAGCCAAGGACACTTGTTGGGGGCGTGGCATATACCTATTATAGTCTATCAGCTAGCAAAAGAAATATAGACAACTGCACTTTGCAAACTATTGCGCGGCTAAACAAAATCAATAATATTTAGAAGAGCTAGGTGGTGGTAGGATTCTTGGAATAAATTGACCGTATTGAAATATTACGAACATTAATGAGTCAATACCAATTTTAAATAACATTGTTTGTGCATATTACGGAATACGTATTTTAAAATTATTTCAACACTAAACCCCATAAACACGTTTACCAAAGACTTCATGCAAATTATTTACGCCAATAACCCGGTATTTAATTTAATTTTTCGTAAAGATCTACAATAGGTTTTTTGTTGTAATATTATTGTGTCTAAATTCCCAACAATAAACATGTTTGTCATGATATCTTTGTAAATATCATTAGGTTTCTGAAAAAAAATTATAAGGTGTATTCTAGTCTATAGATGCCGATAATCATAATACATTTTTTTTTATTACTGACGGTTATAAACTAATGAAGGACCCATAAACTTTGTAATAACAGGCGTCTGAACGCTCAAATTTTAAAAACGACCCCTTAAGCGCCCATTTATATTTATTATTATTTTATAAAGTCAATTCTACGTTATACCACGACTACTTGAAGAAACGTACAAGCACATCGGGGTTATAATTTAACCATTTATAATTTGTTACTACATTTATCGTGTAAACCGAGGAAATAAAATATATATAGAATTGTTTAATATCCAACGTACTTTTGTTTAGAGTAAAATATTTAAAACCAAAGAAAGGTGGAAGCCTAATTTCCTAAGACCTTCATGAATATGACTGACTTAAGATCCTATGTCTCTAAGTAATTTCTCTAATAAAAAATCAAATTACTGTCGGACACAAATTAGGTTCAGAGAGTGTCTCAGCTTTGGTGCTGATGGACTTTAATGAAGCACTTAAATGTTTAATACACTCTGGAAAATCGTTAAAATAAAAGTGTTTATGATGTATTGTCTATCTATCTTTTACAGCCTTTTACAGTTCCCTGCTCGACTCAAGCGCCTCCTAATTTGCTCCACAGTAATACTATATACAGGGTGTCACAAGACCCATCACCAAGCTGAAGTCTACTCGTTTTGGACATCATTGCAAGTCATACTAAGCAAAACTAAAACTTGGGAAACGATGTTTCTTTTAAGGAATCCCATTTTTTATCCGCAATTAAAATTTTTCGAAATACCTACTTATCCTTGGGTTCATAGGACATCTATAGAACAGATTGGCGGGGTAAATGCATCGATTTTGTACCTAATTAAAAAAAATTATAGTAACTTTGAGCTTCAATATCTCCTGAACCAGTAATTGCCCAGTATGGTGCCGAAGTAAAAAATGTTCGTAATGATTGGTACAATATGGGGTGGTATTTTTCGTTAAGGGTCTTTTTACATTCTGTATACTGTGGGTCATTTGGCTTCCATATACCACGTTAGCTAGGCGGGTTGGTATAGGCTTCGATGTTGAGATTTCCGTCTCTTCGCAAAGATAGTGTTTTCTAGGTTTTTTATCCTTAGCCGTCTTTTATGACACAAGCGGAGTGATATAGTTTATTGACACTTTGTATTCTATATTCGTTGCCACACGTCTATTCTTTACAAAATAAAGAGCTTAATATAAAAATAATGACGATATTATTCACAATCTCACTTCATATATAAATGGAATAAATTGTCCCAGAGGTAGGTGGCGCGAATATAGGTATTTATTTACAGGATCTAAGCACAGGTGGGTTTGGGTCTTAGCAAATGTGTTTTACGCTGCCCCCGGGTACCCCAACGTGACGCATTGGCGGCCCGAGACCATTAGATACACCAGCATACATAACTTCGTTCCGTGATTATAGCTGGTCTAAAACATAACTTCGAAACGTCTGTTGCGGTTTACAGTTCTGACTTTTGATGAGTTCTGCTTTAATTTGGTTGTATTTTTATTTGTTATGCCGATACAATCTACAAAACTAGTTTGCAATGTTATATTGAGGCAGCCGCATGTATCCACAAATACAGATTTATTCTTTAAAATTTATGTGTATGCCGTGAGTTCCTCACCTGCCTAATAATAAAAGTTTTAATTTCACCCAAAGAATAATCAAACCAAGTGAATTATGGGTGGAGTGTGTCATGTTTATAACATTTTTTACTAAGTACCACAATTTGTAATAAATCGACATACTTTTTCCATAATATAATACAGCGAGAGCTTAAAAGCAGCATTATGAAACCCATATCTATGATTTATACAAAAACTCATCGTCTCCACTAAGAATGCGCAGGGAGATGAATATGTTTGTTTCACTTTGATCCTATAACATCTTTAAAATAAAGGCATGCAGAAATTTATTATCATCATTAAATCGTGAAATCAAAATTCTACTTTACATTGTAGTGTAGTGCACCTCTCCCACATTGTTAGTATATAGGTTTACGCATTGCATTGTATTAGGACACTCAATAAACGACACTCGAACCTATCACTTGTTTCTATTGAACTCCCGTCGCCCATCCACACATTGCATGGCGACCCTGCTAGTGCTGCCCTTGGGCAGCGCTAGGCGTGAAATATAATAATTCCGTAAAATATACAAAAACTAGACGACATGGCAAGGTTAATGGTTAAAATTGAGCAAACAAACTCCAAAATTGGGGAAACTACTTAAATTGGATTTTATTATTGGCAAAAGGAAATTATATATTATGCCGTAAAAGAAGAGCTGAGATATGCTGGACGTGTTTTGGAGATTTTTTGAGAGATGGTTATAATTTGTTGGGAGACGGGCGATGTTGAAGTCTGATGATGGAATTTGCGAGGCACTGGGAGATGTTGGTGTCAAGAGGACTCCGTAACTTCATCGTCGAATAAGTTTGACAACCGAAAGGCAAGCTAAGAAGAAAGAAAAGGTATTCAACACAATTTATGTATCATTTTTCGAAAAGTATGTATTAAAATCTAACCAACACGAACAATTTTTTTAAAGGTAACTAATTTTATTGAATTTAGTGTAAAAGCCGGAAACGGAATTTTTCATCTTATTTCTATAATCGGTAATTTGTTTGCTCATTGAAAGGATTTTTTTATAAGATATAATATTATTCTAATATTAGAGGACTTAACATGTAATCAAATATTGTCCTTATGTTTTTAACATAAGCCATATAAAAGGTACGTTAATGACAATATGACTATGGTATCAGTAAAATATAATTGAAATGTTCTCAAAAAGTTACTTTCATTAAGTATTAAATTGCTTGAATATTCAGTTAAATAGAAAATTTTAATGTTTAAAAATGTATCAATTTTAAGTTATGCAATCGGTTTTATATGTTAAAATTATATGAGTTTATTTTTTTTGTCTAAAGATGTTAGTTGTTTAAATGCTTGCCTATCCCTATACATACAATGTAACAGATATTATAGTTTTATAAGTACGCAAAAATATTAATTAAATCGGCAAACACAAATTTAAATGTAATAAGGCAATATGACTTATAATGAATTCTATTTTTAGAAACAAGTTTAGAATCCAATATGATGCAGATGTGCAAGTATGCGATGCATTCTTAGGTCTCGAAATTCAACACCGTTAATTACTGAGAACGACAGTATGTTTATATTTACCTTATCTTGTCATGACTTTTAACAGTTTGACAGTACCTTTACGATAATTTTTTTGTTTAATAGTTAGGATATTGTAATACGTATTTGATTTTATGGTTTGGAGAGATAAATTTTAGTATGAGTATGGCATTTCAATTTATAAGATAATGGAATGGAAAGGATTAATTGATGGACAACGGCTTTTGATAGAAGTAATCAGATGGTTTTGTTTGTATACTATCGATTTATAGTAAGTAGGGAATGATTTTGTTTACAAGGTTTAAGTACGCAAAGGACTGATCACCCAAATGCGACAAAATTCTTTTAAACTTAATTATTCAATTCGATCGATGTTATTATGTAGTGTTATTGAATGAATTATGATGTATGTATAAATGACAAAATAAGGTAATTAATAATGTTACAATTAAGAACAGTCCTTCATTTTGATCATGACAGTAAGCGAGTTCTTCTCCGTGAAAATTGTTGGAGGCGTAGAAATTTAATGTCTCAAATATTGTTCTTAAATATATGAGGTATAAGAGATATAATATGATGAGTTGAATAAGGTGATTTATATGTAATAAAGTGTACCTAAGTGTTATAAAATGGCCAGGCCTGGGTCTAAGATAAAAATAAAACATGTGTACCAAAAATGAGATAAGGTGAATGTGTTGGCGACAAAACGTAGCACGTGTGCCACTGCGACGACCGGAGGGCGACAGCGGCTTGCGAGGAGCAGGGGACGAGGACCAGAGCGCCGCCGCCTACACTGTGACATTAACACATACGACACGGACCAAAGGCGCGCGTTTTTACAATCGAATATACGAACCACCTATATTTACAGTCCACTATTTTATTTCTACCACCTCTGAGAATCACCACCATTTGGTCCTCTCACCGTGAAGAAGATTTTAAGAGTTGTTAAGTTGTGTGTAGTTTGTAGAGTTGTAAGTGTAGTTTGTAAGAGTTGTACGCGCCGGCCATTACGCGACGACTTTCGAGACAAAGGAAGGAAATTTGAAGGACGAACAAACCGTCAAGTCACTGTGGAAAAAGGATAAGACATCTTGTGAGTTCGTTCCTAATTATTCCTCTTATTCCATCTTCTCTTTGCTATTCAAATTCATATTTTCCCTTCTCAAATTCATACCCATTTTGCTTAAACTTGAGTCAGTGCTTTGTGCATTCTTCATACGTTACTATTCATTCAATATTACACAAGCTGTTATCTATAATATTTTACTGCCTATTTCATTGACAAATTTCTTTAGTCGGGGCTTTGTGCGCTAACTGCGGTCATAAAACTCGAGCGTTGAATGCCTATTGCATGAATCATCTTGTTTACTTCAAATCGAAGCGCACAGTCATTGAGTTGAGCTACCTGGTTATAATATTTTGCTTACATAATAATATCTTTATAACGGAGAATCAAGTAGCTTGTTATTTTAAATTAGCTGTTGCCATTACATCGAATTAAGGTTTGCTTTGTGATCATGTCTGAACTTAAAACTTTAATTAAAAAACGCTCAGCTATAAAATCAAAGCTCACTATTTTTGGCAATCATATAAGATTAATTGAAACTTCTAAAGCTTTAACGGAGTAACAAATCATAGATTTAGAGTGCCGCTTACGAAAATTTGAGCCCTTATGCAAGGAATTCGACACGTTACAGACTGAGATCGAGGTCTTATCTGACGAGCCACCAGTCGATGAGGTTCCCGCGGAGCGTGTGCAGTTTGACAACGACTACTATCCGCTGGTGGCCAGGGCCAAGAACCTGCTTGCTGCCGGGGGGCAGGGCAGTGGATCTGTGACGGAGTTCAGCGACGCAGAATCAGGTGGGCGAGTGAGAAATTTGGTTAGGCTACCGAAAATTGACTTACCACATTTCAGCGGTGGCTATCAAGACTGGCTAGAATTTAAAGACACATTCCTTTCTCTTATACATAACAGTGATCGCATAGATGATATAAATAAATTCCACTATTTACGGGCTTCTCTTCCAGGAAATGCCGCTCTGATTATTAAGAATATCGACTTTAAAAGTGACAACTATAAAATTGCATGGGAATTATTGTGCGAGCGATTTGATAACAGTCGCTTACTAGTAAATAATCACTTACAGGCTTTGTTTCACATAGAACCTATTCGATCAGAATCATGTGTGACGTCAATCCTTGACGCATCACTCGGCCCCGTCGACCCCGCCGCCCGCGCCCTGCAACGGACAATAAATACGGCAGCGCGGCGATGGCAGTTCTCTTTTTGCTGCCTTCAGACCGAGCTAAGTGACCAGCTTTCCCTAACGACCACCGGGCAGGCGGACCCTCAACAAATCCCTTACCATCGCCGAATCACGCGACCCTGTTTATATCTTTTCGAATAACATTTTCTTTAGTAATTTTTTCGTAAGTAAAACGCTTTGCTAAATGATGTTTAGATTTACTTGACGAATTATATTAATTTTTATTGTAACATTTAACCACGTTTCTCATTTAACAACACCCCAAGGTAGTCCAACGTTACAGTGGACACCTGGTAGGTCTCCTTTGTTACACATGTAAGTCGATTCAAAATCTTTTTGATATAACTAACAAGAACATTAGGGCTCTTGCATCATTGAAAGAAAGGCGCGCGTTCTTACAATCGAATATGTATACGTACCTACCTATATTTACAGTCCGCCATTTTATTTCTACCACCTCTGAGAATCACCACAAAATGTGTAGAAATTGAAATGGAATTAAAGAAGAATTGTTATTTTTTAAAAGAAAGGTAATGCCAGTGAAAAATTTGCAAATAATATTGATGTAATTGGGTAATAAAAGCTATGTTATAAGACCATTGAAAATGTATCTACATAATTATTATGAAATGTGTTACAAATAATTTGTACCTACTAACTAATATAAATTTATTGAAAACATGATTTTATATTTTTATATAGCCCAACATTTTACCATATTGTCATTCAAGCGACCTCTAGAATTTAAGAAAAGTTTCATATTTTGATTGATATTCGTTAAAAACTCTATATTTTTTGTAACTATTATGTAACTTACTTTTGGATGAGAGTGGCTATGTTTACTTTTTGTTAAACATTTCTTTATACAATTGCAAATAAAATTAAATGCTTTATAATAAGTTTTGTGAAATTAATAATAGACCATTTTTAAAAACACATATTTGAAATACTGAAAAAAGTAGCTCAAATTATTTTGTCATAAAAAATGTACATTTTTGAATTTTTTTTCATAATAAAGGGGAGAGGTGAAGTGTAGTGCACCTCTCCCTCATTGTTAGTATATAGGTTTACGCATTGCATTGTATTAGGACACTCAATAAAGTACCAAAGTAGTAAACAGTCGAACCTATCACTTGTTTCTATTCAACTCCCGTCGCCCATCGTATCATTACAACATATTAGAATCTAAACGCATTTCGCCATATCACAGTTATTTCTGTACTAAAGTCCCTACACAGCGTATATTTATTTTCGGCAGGTTCCATTTACGTAAAATAGTAACACGATTGTCAATAGCTTGAAACGACCTGATGTTATACTCGTAAGCGGTGGATTAGTTGGCTGTCGATATTTCGCAACAAGTTTTATCTTTACGTTCAATTGCTGTAAGCCGGATGCCAAAGAGGGTACCGTGCCTACCCCGTCCATTCCTGTGTATCATACACAGGAATGGACGCGGTAGATAAAAGTTTGAGTTGAATAAAGGGCGAAGTTTACTCGTAGTTATCATTTTTAATATTTCATTGTGTTTTTATTCGTTTATTTGGATGTTTATTTATAGATTTTATATGCAAGGTCAAGGCACACATACTACTAAGTACGTATGATAAGTACGGATTTGAAACAAGACTGCACGTTTGGCTTCGATGGCTTCCTTGAGATTTGGACCTCTACGAGACAATACTCTGTGACATCCACAATTTGTTGTTTCAAGTCTGGGTATTTTTTGTGTCCATCGAACGAATTTCTGTATAGTCCATTGATGCACAGGATATATATGTTAGTTGAATGTTTGTAAAGTTGACCGCAACACACGATATGTATACACACTGGGATCAGCCAATGTTACCTAAAAAGTGCCCTTTACCATCATATTTGTAAAAACTAAACTCTTCTGCAGACATTAATCCAAAACAAGAGCTAATTTTAACATGAGACTTAGTAATTTTACGTGTTGTTCGAGAAAAACAGTATATTAATATATTAGCAAAAAATGATTATTTATTTTAAATCGGCTTTTTCCAACAATTTTAGAGACAGTAGCTTTACAAAAATATCATTAGACTTTGTTTATTTTTACACAGATAAGGCTAGAACTAAGGTAATATTTAGTCCAGTGCTTCGTTTTAAGAATTTATAGGTTCTTCATTATTTTTGGTATAACTTACTTAAACGTAAAAATGGAATGATAAAAAAAATACGTGTCAAATACAACCAAAATTTTTAAATTTCTTTGGCAATGTTACAGATATCCCACAAAATTACTTTACAAAGACAATGTTTTGGACTCAGCAGTTGGATGCCAACAAGGTGACCCTCTTGGACCAGTCATTTTTAGTTTAGCCATACACCCCATTATTCGGCAAATAAATTCAAAATTTAATGTGTGGTTTTTAGATGATGGAACCCTGGGAGGCAATCTAGACATTGTATTACAAGACATTGTATAAAGGAAAAGGCTCGCAACAAGACTGCAAAAACTATAGAGGCATTAGCCTTCTCAGCATTGTTGGCAAATTGTATGCAAAGGTACTTATTGAAAGAGTTATGGAAGTAACCGACAAGAAAATATGGGATGTACAAGCGGGATTCCGAAAGGGTATGGGATGCACGGATCAGGTTTTTTCCTTGCGAAGCATAGCCGGAAAATTTTTGCCCAAAGGTCAAAAGGTCTATTGCGCATTCGTGGATTTGGAAAAGGCTTACGATAAAGTGGTGAGGAATGAAATGTGGTCGGTGCTGTCAATGAATGGGGTGGACAGCAGCCTCATTCGAGCTCTGAAATCCCTTTATGAGGATTCTAGAGCTTGTGTGAAGATAAACGGGGCATACACTGACTGGTTTACCATCGATAAAGGTGTTAGACAGGGATGTGTAACGTCGCCGTGGCTGTTTAACCTCTTCATGGACAGTTGTTTGCAAGATTTAAAACATAGTGACTGCGGATTAAGGATGAATGGGTTACTCGTCAAATGCCTCCTTTATGCTGATGATCAGGTTATACTTGCATCTTCAACGGAGGAGTTGCAGGAGATGGTAACAATCATGCAACGTGCGTTAGAAAGGAAAGGAATGAAAGTGAATGTAAGTAAAACGAAAGTTATGGTTTTTGAAAAGGAGGAATGCGTTACGGCTTGTAATGTTTTAATCGATGGACAGCGAGTGGAACAAGTGAATGAGTTTGTTTACTTAGGTACGTTGTTTACAAGAGATGGTAAGAATGAAGCAGATATTGAAAGGAGAGTTAATGCAAGTAATAGTGTGAATGGAGCTCTGAAGGCGTTTATGAACAGTCATAACGTGTCCAAAAAGGCACGTTTGGCTGTACATAGAGGTGTGTTAGTGCCTACCCTTATGTATGGTAGTGAAAGTTGGGTATGGCAGAAGAGATGTGAAAGTAGAATAAATGCTGTAGAAATGAGAGCACTGAAAAGTATGTGTGGTGTGTCTTTGACCGACAGAGTAAAGAATTGTGTGATACGAGAGTGGTGTGGGGTAAAAGAAGATGTAGTGACAAGCATTGAGAAAGGCACGTTAAGATGGTTTGGGCACATGGAGAGGATGGATGACGATAGACTGACAAAGAAGATATATCAGGCTAGTGTGAATGGGACAGGACAAAGGGGAAGACCTAGGAGAACGTTCTCTGACCAGATTGGAGACATCCTGAAAAAAGGACAAGTCAGAAGTACCCATAACAGAAGAGCATGCATGAGAAACTTGATGGGAGTGAGTGAAGCAAGTGAGGTATGTCAGGATCGTTGCAAATGGCGTTCCGTAGTCTCTGCCTACCCCTCCGGGAAACAGGCGTGAGTCTATGTATGTATGTATTACAAGACTGGCTTTTCTAAAAAATAAATTCAACTCCATTGGCTTAGAACTAAATTATAGTAAATGTGAACTTTTTATAAATACAACAAACTCAATGAACAAACATTTGGCAATATCGAAATTTAATAATTTGGCACCAAATATCAAAATTGTTGAAAAAACTTCTCTTCGCCTCCTAGGTTCACCAATTTTTTAAGAAGCTTTTGAATCTTTCGTAGAAGAAAAGATACAAAATTTTAATGATATTTCAGATCGCCTATTAAATATTAATATTCATTCAGCTTACACAATTATTCGGTATTGCCTTTTCGTCCCTAAATTTACTCATACTTTAAGATCGTCACAACCTTGGAAGAAAAATGCACTTTTAGGAAAAATTGATCAAATTATTCAAACAACCTTAAGAAAGATATTAAATGTGGACATGGACGACCGAGCCTGGCTACAAGCGTCATTACCTATAAGTCTGGGTGGGCTCGGCGTTCGCAAAATTTCCAATGTCAGTTTACCGGCGTTTTTGTCTTCGGTTCACAGCACGGAAGAGTTAACTAGGAAAATTTTAACACCTACACTAGTTGATTCGGAAGTACTGTGCAAAACCGAGGCTTTAAATGCCTGGAAAATGGCTTGTCCAAACACTGAATTGCCTACCAACCTTTTCTCCCAGAGACAGTGGGACTTGCCGCTCTGTAACTTAGTAAGAAAAAATATTTTGTCAACAGCTTCTAATGTTGCAGAGCGTGCTCGCTTGCTGTCTGTGGGGGAATGGGAGTCCGGTCTTTGGCTACAAGCACTATTATCTTCCAACACAGGAACCATGTTAGACGATGAGACGTTCCGTATTGCCACTTGCCTACGTTTGGGTGCTCCTTGTGTTTCTCCGCATCGGTGCCATTGTGGAGAAGACGTCGATAGCCTCGGAAATCATGGGCTTTCTTGCAGCAGAAGCGCAGGAAGAATTCCACGACATTCTAATTTGAATGACATAATTCGTCGTACTCTTGCCGCGTCTGGCGTACCAGCTGTACTCGAACCAAATAGTTTGGTACGAGACGACGGGAAGAGACCTGACGGTATGTCATTGTTGCCATGGAAAATGGGTAGGCCTTTGGTGTGGGACGCAACGTGCGTAGATACCCTTGCGCCATCACATATTCCAAGCACAGCAGGTCATGCCGGCGCTGCTGCTGCAACGGCGGAAACCCTCAAACGGCGCAAATACGAAAATTTAGTCGGCAATTACATATTTGAGCCGTTTGGGGTAGAAACGTTAGGCCCATAGGGTCCGAGCGCTCGTATTTTGTACCGAGAAATTTTGAAACGCTTGATCGACGTCTCACGTGACCAGAAGGCTGGTTTATTCTTTGCTCAAAGAATCAGCATTGCCATCCAGCGTGGCAATGCTGCCAGCCTTCTGGGAACGTTACCCCATGATATTGATGCGGAGGTATACTACGACGCCTAAACGCCTCGTGCCTTGCGTTTTGTAAGAACATATTATTTTATTTTCTTTTTAATTTAAATATAGGATTATAAGTATAGTTTTAGCTGTAAATAGTAATTAAGTAATAGTTAGTAAAAATGTAATTAGTTGTAAAATAATTGAATTGAAATAAACACCTTCGCGTGTCAAATAAGAATATCGGACGTTTCTATTCAGATTCATATTAATACAAAAAATGACATGTAAGTAACAGGGATTCATAAAAATTTAATCTGTTGACGGTACTACATACATTTAATATTCACCGTGTACGATTAAACGAAAACATTTCCATAGAGCCTCTTTACTGGAGATATAAATAAGACCCTTAACACAAAATGACGACGGTTTTTCACGTTTTTAACTTGATTATCTTTTAGGGTATCTCATAAAAAGGAACCAATCTATTCCTCAATACAAATGTATAAAATTCAAGGTGCAATATTTTTCAGTTTTGTTTTGAAACAGGGGACAGCCTAATGATAGACTAACAGAACGGAATGTCTTGGTTTCAATCCCGCGCAGCGCAAGTCGCTTTTCGAATAATTGAGTTCTGAATTATCGTTTTCAAAAAACATGGTGTTACATACATGTCTCAGAAATCTGCGTAATGTTCTCAAAGACATGTAAAAGCTACCTACTTGCAGTTGACATCATCACGTCAAATTATTCCCATATTTAGAAAAGACCCGTGTCCATCAGTGGAACTGTTTTTCTACAGGACAGATATTGTTAAAGTTTGAAATTTATTGCATGGAGTGGACATTCTCAGTTCGGTTCGTTCATCATATTTTTCCTCGGCGGCAAAATAGAGCAGCGAGATACCACCATTGTTGTCCTTTTGCTTTTAGTTTTTGTTTGCTCTACGTTCAGGTGTTTACTTGAAAATATTGCAACGCTTTTTAGCAAATGAAACATCGGAAATTGAAATTATATTCGTATTGGAACTGTATTTAAAAAATATTCGTGTTGTTTGTGTTTCAATTGAATTTTATGTTTATTTAGTACTTACATGAATATTCTTTAAATATGTAAAACCAATGTAGTGTCTGTTTGTTTTTGAAAAATAGCAGCTTATTATTTACTGATAAATGATAGTAAATTTTTTTTGTTATGTGTATTGAAATTTGAAGTTTAACATAAATACACCACTTTATTATGATTTGTTTGAAATTGGATAACATCATATTTTAATTAATTTCACAATAATACTGTGATAAACATCGACTGTTATTTCAAAGAATTTCATTTTCTTTTTACAAAATCGTTCTCTCATAAAATTTAAGTGTTTATTACAAAACCCTTCTTTTCTTCTATGCCAAGCCCTGAGTTATTTGTTATTCTTTTACCCTTAAATCTAGTCGGAGCTATCTGAAAGTTATCACTATCGCTATTTGGGGATAGGCATTGATAAGTTAGGGTTCCATTTTGTAGGAAGGAATTGCGGACCTCTGGCGGATTCCACCGCCGTTGGTAACAACACTTCCAGTGTATAATCTTCACCAACATCTATCAATATCATCAATACTATTATTAGAAGACTAGTGTATGATTGACTAGGTATTTGAAAACTCGGGATTCCCCGTGAGCTTAAACAATAACATATTTTTTTATAGTAATAGGCGGCAAATGAGCAGACGGATCATCTGATAGTAAGCAATTACCGCCGCCACTGGACACAAGCAACGCCACAGGAGTCACAAGTGCGTTGCCGCCCCTTGAGGTTGGGAAAAAGGATAGGATGAGGAGTGGGATGAGGAAGAAGGAATAGGTTATAGGGCCTCCGGCACTCTCACTCACCAAACGAAACGCAACAGTTTACATACTGTTACTTTACGTCGATTTTCTGTGAGAGGGTAGTACTTCCCCGGTCGAGCCGGCCCATTCATGTTGAAATCAGCAAGGCTCTACTGCCGTGACATGTATTATTACAACTATATAATGAAAATACCAGTCAAGTGTGTATCGAGTTTATGTCGGTTGTTTCCCCTGCAAGGCCTTGATGATCTTGTTTGGATCACGGTAAGAAGTTGAAAGTAGAGCGCAAGTACCTACATTTTCTTTTTGTTCAAGAAACAGTCGCTTTTTGGGCAATGTGGGCTGTAGTTTTTTTTTTATGTAATGTTAATGAATTACTCTTATGTATGTAACTGGTCTCCTCCTAAACGACTGGTCAAATTTTGATATCTTTTTTGTGCGTGTCAAATTGATACATGCGTGGTTTGAAGCTTTTTCGTTCTGTCTTTAATGTGGGTACTTAGAAACGGAAAACAACGCGGGTCAAACCACGTGAGACGGCTCGTAATTTGCATCTTTCTAATATCGATCTATCTTTCATGTGCTGTCTTTAAAACAAACCTCCGAGATAAACAAGGAGTTTCTTAGATGCATTATTTTTATGACGCTGATGAAACTTTGAGCTCAGAGTATTATCACATTTTGAACTACCTATTAAAAAATAAACCATCCCACTACAGTCTGTCGCTGACCATCAGAACTTTATTACCTCCAATTTTATAACAAAAACATTTATTTGTTTAAAGGGACACTAGGGGCATTAAAAAATTACGACAAAAATATTAATATAAAATTGCAATAAAGCCGGCCAGTGTCCAACATTTATTAACTATTTTCACGTTATATTTCGTTTTGTCCATAACTTTCGCCATGAAAATTTAATAAATAACCTCGTTCACGTTTAACCCTTAGCTGGTTTCACTCAAAAAGGCTACGTAAGTGGTACAGGGGTCAAAATTCACTCCAGATATTAGTACACAGTAATATAAAATGATACAACTGTACATTACCGATTTTCTTTTTATTTAGGAAAAAAGGACTTACAATGTAATGTTTTATTAAATTTGTAACATGTTTTAACAAGAGATCACATATGTAATAAATAAAACAGGTAGTATCTTCTTATTTGACAAGACTCTACTTTAGGTATACTTATTTATATATAAAAAGAAAAAATAATACAAGAAAACATTTTGTATTCGTTTTTGTATATAACTAATATAATAAAAAATAGGAATTTGCTATGAAATCACGAATAATAAAAAAAAAATACAATCTAAAACAATTAATCTATTTGTTCCTCACAAACGCTGATAATTTTCTGGTCACAAGCAGCTATTGTGGCGTCCTGAATTAATTCGGAGCCAGATTCTTCGTTTTGGTCTTCCAAAAGCTGTGATATTTCACCGTCACGTAAAAATTAAATATAAATTAAGTAAAAAATAGTGAAACATTACGACATAAATCATACAATAAAATATACACTTCCGGTATCGGGGTCAAATTTGACCCCAGCAGTGTACATATCTCCATTCTCAGTAGCAGTTAAGTGACGCGCGTCCGTCACCGACCGCACTCCGCGGCGTAATGAGATTACCCTGATGCGCAAGAGTGTAGGGACTTGTACTGAAAAGGTGTGATTAAAAATATGAGGCTATGGGGTCAATTTTGACCCCGATACCATTTAAGGTTTAAAAAAACATCCTTTTATATTTTATTTTGATCCAGCTTTTCACTTTATTAATTTTCGTTGGACAACAGAATTCTTTTTGTAGGTCAACTTCGTCGTTCGCTCTGAATGAATAGGGATCATTGATTTCCCTAGCGCATGGTAAAACCACACGTGTCTTATTTAAATACCTTGCAATATATATACAGATTGTAAATAGATCGCAAAAATACCTATTGCCCATTAATTTCTTAGAACTGTACATTGCAAGTTTCATATAAATTGATATTGAGTAGTAATCTTCTTAGTAAACCACCCACCTTAATGTTTAATTTACTTGCTACAAATTTCTCATTTCGATATAACCTTGGTGAAATTTCGTTAGAATTAATTGAAACCAATATTTGGATTACATTTTAGACCCCATTATAATACAATATTAATTCAGATTATTATATCTATCCTATAAATTATTCAGGTGAATAAAAATAATATATATGCATTTTAAAATAATTGAGTAGGTATAATGTTTACGCCTTTCAACAAAATACACAATAATGTAATAAATAAGAAATAACTTCTTAATTCATCCTAATCCAAAACAAAAAGCTGGAAAGCCACCATAAATATACATATATAGAGATAATTGTTTATTCGTAGTGCGAGAGTTGACTATGAACAAAAAAAAATAACCTTCGCACTATTTTAATACTGTTTGCATAGTATTGATGTATTTGAGCGATTGCTGTTGGCGAGGCTTACGAGTTTGATAAGACACATGTGTCTTTTGTAACAAGCTGATTTCAAACTGGTGAAATCTTGTTGAAATAAGACACATACTGCATATAGAGGGCCAATTTAATCTTTAAAGTACTAATTTTAGTTAATATCTCTGCTGTTTACGATACAAGCATACTTCTCAAATATCTATAGTAGCTACCAAACATTTATTCAGCCTGACTCAAACAGCGAGTACATTTTAAAAAAAGACGCACGGGAGAAGAAACTCACGTTATCGGCAAAGATATCTAATTGGACAGTTAAGCTATCTCGCATTACCAGCAATAAAGATCCATGGACGATTTGACCCTGGACACAAAGATCCTGAATAATCGGACCGCAATTCTCATTTATTCTGGAGACTAAAATAAATTACTAATCAGATCCATAACATTAAGGCTTGAGTATCTTCATAATATCTCGGAAAACGTAATTTCGATATCGCGTATTTTATTTTCATATAAGTATCCAATTCCACTAATCCGGCTGAGAAAAAGAAAAAAAATCTGTATCAGATAAAATCATTAAATCAGTGTCATGCTCAATGTCAGATAGAAAAGGCTGCATTTTCCTTAAACGATGTTAGGGGTGTAGCTGTATAAGATAAAGGTATTTAGTAATGTTTACCTTCGATAAAAACTTTTACATCCATCTAAGGCCTCCTACTTAGCGTTATTTATGTTTCATTTCCAACTTTAATCCTTTTCTTTTTCATTGATAAGAGAGGCTTTAGCAACTCTAAAAGTTTATAAGTAACTGCTTTCAGAGTAAGCTACTTTTTATTATTTATAAAAATCCATTTAGGTAATAATGGTTATTGTCTCAAATAGCACAGTTTTCAGAGAATTATAATCTAAGATTTCTGCTGTTCATTGAATAATAGATGTTTAAGTTTTTATGAGATGATTCTAAAGTGTTCTCATGAAAGTATTATTTTATGGCACAGGACGGGTGCTATACTTAATGCGTTTCGTAATTCTGTTTTGTGTTGTTTTATCTCTTGCGACAAATAATATATTGAAGGCATAAAAACCTCGGTATTTGCCAATGTTTCAGCCGACTTGCTTCGGCCGTGGTCGTACCGGGATTGGTGTGAGCTCAGCATCGTCCATGTGTGGTGCGGGTTTTGGCACCTACCCTCACTTGATTTTTATTTTTGTTTTCAACCGCACTGACAGTACTTTGACACACTACACTAATGACGTCTACACACTGTTGAGTTGTATCACTGCGGCGGTGTGTACACTTATTGATGACTGGATTCCAACTTGTTGATAATCTAGATCCATCCTCCCGATTGTAATTGTTGTGTTTTTTTTTCATTTCAACCGCTTCACGTACTATCCTGGAGTAATAGTGACGTTCAGTGGACAAGACCTATGGTTGATGTAGTTCTATCCAGTGGTTTGGTCCAGACTCCAATAAATGTTCAGCTATAGCGGACTTATTTACTTGTCGATTTTTCCCAGCTGCGTTAGGTTCCTTGACCCTTTCCGCAATTGTTCGTTTCGTCTGTCCGATAAAGGAATTATTTTGTTTATTATCATAATTGATAACATAGTCATGTTAATTATGACAATTACCCGAAGGTATCGTACTGGAACTAAAATTAACTTGATTACATTTGTGTGAGAAAATAGCTGAGCTGCGTACCCAGCTGTGCTAGTAAAGGACTATGGGCAAAAATTTATGGGCTCCGTCCCCATATACCAACACACATGGAATTGATGCCAATGTGTACCTTAAGTATCCACTATTTGATTAAAAGCCTTCTTCTTACTTAAATTTATGGGATATATCCATAAAAAAAACTATTGATTATTATTAATTAACCTATATTTACTTTTTATACTACTTTAAGTTATTTTAACATTATGGTTATATTACATTACAAAACATGATTTAGTAACGATACAAAATAAAAATTATGTATTTTTAATCATATACTTACATTTAAATGCTTATGAACGAATAATATGAAAATAAAAGTTGAAGATGTGGGAAAACGGGTGTTAACCTTAAATGGAACTGGGCGGGCCATGTTAGCCGTATACATGAGGATCGTTGGACAAAAATCTTGACACTTTGGGCAGGCCTCCTTCACTCGGCCGTACCTACAGCGATAAGTGCCTACACATTCGCGCGGCTTCCAAGCCCGGCGTCCGACGCGCCGCGTAAGGGTTGTTGACTTGAAAATTTGATTTTATTTATTTTACGAGAGCAACTTGAAAATTAGATTTTTTGTTTGTTGAGATATCCTTAACGATTATGGTGTCAAATTAAAAATCTAGTTCAAAAACCATTTTATCTGTTTGAATCATGTAAATCGATCCACGCGTTTAGGAAATAACTAAGAATTAGTGTAGTGAAAATGTAAACGACCAGATTTTTGCGGTTTTTGTTCTACGAGCTCAAATAGTTGGATATATACTTATAGGATGATTATTTATTATTAGGTACGTGATCAAGTAGGTAGATAGACGATGAATAAATATAATAGTAGCAGCGGCAAATCGACAACCCTAGCGCGACAGCTGGCGCGTCACTCCGCGCCAGACAGCGACAGCGTTATATGTTAGAAAAGAGCGGGAACGGTTAGGTGAATATCGCATTAGGCACTGAGTGCTTATGCGAGCTGAATTGCACTTTGTTGCTTAGAAGCAAGAGTCGCAATTTCAATGAATTGGTTTGAGAAGTGGTGCTTCTGTACGTAAGTACTGTTTATTCTGTGCTTTGGGTGCCAGAAAACGGTCGTCGTCGCCGGGCTAGGCCCCGAAAAGGGTGGCGAGATGACCTTCACACCTATTTCAAGAGTTGGCTTGAGATTGTAGGCGACAAGAGAGCGTGGAAAGATCTGGGGGAGGACTTTGGCCAGCAGTGGGACAGTACAGACTAAAGAAAAATTTGAACATAACGAATATAAATGAATAAATTATTTAAATTCATTGTCTTCTAATATTCATTCAATGCTCATAGTAGGCAAATAACATACAATGCTCATGGTAGGCAAATAACAATAGTAATAGAGTGTTAATATTACTGACCTATTTTGATATACTATATTGACGACTGGTTGGCGCCGTGGGAGTGTAAGCGACTGCTATGCCGAAGGTCGCGGGTTCGATTTCTACTCATATCAAACATTTGTGTGCATGAACATGGATGTTTGTCTTGGTCTTGGTGTTTTTATATATAATATGTATGTATTTACAAAAAAAAGAAGTATATATGTATGTTTATCCGTTATCTAGTACCCATATTACAAGCTTCTGCTTAGTTTAGGACTAGATGGTGTTGTGTGAATGTGGTAGAATGTACCATAACTTCCTATAATAGATAAATGAGTAGGTATTTTACATTTAATTGTCAATAATGAATCAACAAAATATTTATTCAAACGTTAATTACTATGAAAACCCCATGCATTTGGGCAACGTCGCCATAGTAAAAAAATATCATCTTGCCAAGATGTGTCGATTGAGCTACATTTTATTTCTGTTGATGGGTGGGGACTATTCCGCCCATGGTCCTTTGCTGCATCTGGAATTTTGAAATTATGGGTTTGCGGGATGTTTAGAAATGTGTACAATGAATAAAGATGGGGTACAGGTATGGAGGAACACATGGTCTATGGGATTTTTTTACCTTATTTTTGGAGTAGGCTGGAATTCCTGGTGCAATTTCGCGTGATCTTTGTGGCTGAGCGGTGTAGAAAGAATTCAACGGCTGCCCTTGCACGTGTAAACGGTTTTCTTGGGTTAAAAAAAATCACTTGCAGGCCTGCGCACATACACTATAAAATGTCTTGCGGAAGATTGTCTTTCACTATGAAAATGTTCACTTTCGAGTTTGCGGTGCTTGGAGAACAAATCTTGCGTAGACGCCTCCAAAGTATTCGTTGCCTGAGTTATCTCCATGCGTTCGACGAAAAAAAGAACCAGAATTTGAAAAAATGTAACAGGAAGGAACGAATGGCATAGGAATGTGACATGCAAGGATTTACTAACTAAATTAGTGAAGTGCAATTTTATTGCATAGTAACGATACGTTCCGGTTGGAATAAACAACAGCAATATTGATAAGCGTAGACGATATATTAGTTTACTAGTAAATATCAAAAGAAATGCCTGCCTTACGGCAAAGTATTAACAGGAAGAGGGAACATTTCCCAGTGTCCCAAAGACATCTAAGCATCAACAAAAGTTGACGCTTCAAACTTTATTTGCAACCAAAATTGGAAATTGATTCTACGCAGTATCTAATAGGTTATTGAGTAACATAATTATTACGTCGTAAAGTTCTATGGCTGATGCAACTTCAACGGGTCGCAAAAGGTAACAATCGAATTTTGTGTAACTTATTTGAATAACTACTAAAAAAACGTTTATTTTTGGTTTTAAAATTTGATACTTTTACCACCATCTAACCTTCAATATTGCTGTGTCAATGGAATTCTTATGGCGCTGATACATTTGAACATTCATGATCATTCTCGCGAATGTTACAAAATAAATGAGTGTGTTTTAGCGAGCATTCTCACGAACATTTGGGCGAGCCTTAGAATATAGATAATACATAGAATTCGCGCTACAATGGCAGTTAAACCCATCATATTTACTTCAATTTGACTTATGATTTTAATCTAGTGAAGAATCTTCGTAGTTTGTCACTAACTTTTACATGACTAGTGAAGGGCTTACTCAGAAAAAATATCGATAAAATATCAATAATGTTTACAATAGATCCTTAGATTTGATTTACTCAGAATTAATTTCAATAGAATGTTGATAAACTCTCGATATCGATAAATAAATTTGAACGTAGGAACAGACACTAATTGTGTGATTTATTAAACCTGTTCAAATTAAAATCTGCATTTTATTATTTAGAAACGACATTTGCTTATGTATCTTATTCTTACTTTAGAAATAATTCAAAATTGAAACTGAAGTAAACATTTTGGGTAAAACTGTTTTTTCTATATTCTACGGACTATTTTAATTTAGAATTTTTACTAGAATGATCATGAAAATGTTCGGTTCGACAAAACAGAAAGCGGCGAATGCTCGCTGTTCTCTTACAAGTGAATGCACGGCTGCATCAGCGCCATTATATAGCTGCTCAGCTATATTTTCCACATTTTTTTTTTTAATGTATTTATTTACGGTTCTTATAATCACAGCCAATATTAAATATATGTTATATACTAGAGAATGCCCATGGCTGAGCTCACATTTATATTTTAACCATTTCAGCTCGATCCCGTAGGAATTTAGAGAAATAAATTCTTAGTGCACCCTTACGCACCTCAAGAAACATACATGCCAAATCAGCTTCTTGCGCCCAAAAATTTTGGCTGTGCATTGTCTGTCAGTCAGTAATGAAATAATTTTATATATACAGATGAAGTAGACAAAGAGCCTACTATGCAGGCATTAATAAATTGCAATGTATCCTAAACTAAAATCTATCTACGGTAGTCGACGTCATAAAATTCTTATTGCAACGTTTTTACTTTGAATACTTTTAGAAGCACTTCAACTTCTGTTGAGGTGCTTTCAACTTTAGAGTATATTTTATACAAGCGTTTTTATACAAGACTATATTCTCTTATTACTTATATCTCCTTAGTAGTTTAAGTAGCAAGTTTGTTTCCCGCAATTGAAATACATAGGATGAAAGTTTATTGAAGTATGGTATATTTTGAATTCGCTATGTACTGAAGGAAAACATTGTGAGGAAACCTGGATTGTGAGAGTTCTCCATAATGATCTCGAAAGAAATATGAAGTCTGCCAACCCGTATTTGGCCAGTGTGGAGGACTATGGCCTTACCCTTCTCAAAGCGAGAAGAGGTCTGTGGCCATCAGTTAGAAATTTAACATAAAGGGCTAATAATGACGATGTCTTGAATTCAAGCAATATATTCATAATATCTTTGGCATGCTTTGAACTATAAAAAAATGTATACTTATGTAACATCTTTGTTACCAGATCAATGCGAATAAAGATTTGATTTCATTTCATTGAATGTTAATTTGAGTAGGTATAATAAATAGTTTAACTATTTGAAATAACCAGAAGAGTAAAATTGTTCATCCCATCGCCAAGCATAGAGAGTGAATGTAAAAACTTGCTTTATTATAAACCGAAGATATTGAGGATTTTCTTACTCGCTCGTTATAGGAAAAAAATCCATTCGCGCACCGAGTTGCGACCTGACTGTAATTTATTATGTCTAGATTTATTTCTGCGTAGTACCTATGTACAAAATTATGTTCAGATATTATAAAAATAACAAGAATGCCAACGAGGTAAGATTTTATGAAGTGTAGTTCATTTTCAAGTTACAATAAATTCTTACTATCGTGACTTTTTGCATCTCATTTACAAACCAAGTTCAAACTTCATACAGGTGCTTTATTACTGGAAAATATTATAACCATTATTTTAGCTGCTAATCTAATATATTATCCATACAACAGTACCTAACCCACAAAACAACCCACACGCAAAAAAGAAAACACTCACTGAAAACAGAAATAACTTACAAGGACGACAAAATGAATACCAAACATACAAAATCTCGAGTTTAACGCTGTATCTAGAACGTCAATACAACCCGAAGGTACTCAATGCCGTTGTGAATATATTTTTGACGTGTATTGTTAGCTTTCCAAGAGAGTGCGGCTGACAGGCTCTACTCCCAGCCGGTCGGTAATCCATTAAGGCTCTGGGTAAGTCGCCCTACAATAATATAATGCCTGCCCTATACAGGGTGCCATCACGTTTTAGCTTAGCAACTGTTGGTAAATCCTAGTAGCGAAATGGTTATGACGATAAAACTTGACGCGTGTTTCGAAAGATTTCAGATGTTGTGAATGTTACGTATTGAGTTTTAAAAATTCTTATGAATACCTTTATTTCGTATCGAGGAAGAAGGCTTTGACTTTCAGCAGCGACGAAATTTCAAAAATAGCTGTGCACACGTTTCAACCAAAGTAAAGAAAAGTAAAATGCGTAGATTGTTGATGAGAAAGTATTTCAAAACATTAAAGGTTTACTTCGATTCATTACTAACTCCTTAACTTGTACCAACTGATTTGTAGTATTGCAGTATGAATAAACTATTCATTAGGAACAAATGAAAATGTATACAGGTAACAAGAAAACGCTATGACATTCATAGTAAATAAATCCCTGCTGATTAACAAATTATACTCACATAACAAATTATTAACTTAAACTTATTTTTACGGTCAGAAATGGAAGTCTTTTTACATTCTGCATAGCAATTTAGCAATATCTTTAAAGATATAAAATTACCATCTCATGCATATAAAATCACCTTAATTCCGATATATAAATCATTTTATGACTTTAAAATAATTTATCCTTTAGCCTCACTCAGTTCACTTGAACGATCGGAAATGAAACCTTTAGGTTTCTTTGAACCGAATAGGTATGACATAAATCTCATTTTATTAGATTTCAGTATGACCTATAGATATAAAAGGTTGAAATTATTGGGATACTTTAAATGATATAGCGTACTCGTATATTGTAGAAGAATAGAATGCTATTTAAATATTTTACTAGCTTCAGCCCGCGACTTCATACGTGTAGGAGTCGGTTATGAAGTCGAAAGGTACGACGGTGCTAATCTGAAGTACTTAATTGTTACTCGTATATTATTACTGCATCATTTTATAAGAATCCGGTAAGTAGTTTTTGCGTGAAAGGGTAACAGACATCTATCCAATTTAACAAACCTACGTAAAGCTTACGCTTCGGTGTTACTGGTGTTTTAAATTTAAAAAAAAGTTTCATGTCTGAAACTTCACTATAGCTAATTACAAACTTTTAAATAACACACTGAACACTACGCATAAAACAAGAACTTGTGGTTGTTAGTCTTTCTGTGATAAAGGGAAAAATTTTTGTGCGTGAGATAAAAACATAAAACGCCTATTGAACAATACGCCCCTCCATTACACCTCCTGTAAACTGTCAAGAAATAAAAGCATGCTGCTACGACTTAAAACACGTTAACCTAGTTGCAATAAATTCTCATGATCCCTGTTATGCATCCATATCTTCTCTTGTAAAATCGAAACGCGAATCAAGTAACATCCTTCATTAAAATCCTAATTTGAGTATCCAGGAAGCACGGCTAGGATTACAAAAGAATGAGCAGAAAAAGAACTTATCAAATGAAGGGATTTCTGGCAATCTCAGGACGGGAAAATATCACGATAGGAGGCTTTTGATGCAAAGAACAAATTTGATTTTCGCTTATGCGAAAGAGTACATTACCAGTATTTTGCTATTGAATACTGTATTGATTTTCATTGAATCGTTCGCATTTTCTTGTAACTATCAATTTGGTATGTATTTCATGTTTAATGAGCACAGCGATAAGAAATATATGACGACGGGTTGACTAGACTCTGTCGAAGTGCGCCATCTTCACACTTCCGTTTCGTAGTCACGTCCCGTACTCATGAAATTTCCGATACGGCCATCCTACAAGACACACGTCCCTGTGTGTTAATCTGTAACAAAATTTTACACGCACAGTATCATATTGCTCGGTCACTCCTGACTTAACCCAGGTAAGGGTTGAATCAAAACAGTGTTAGGATTCCAATCAAATTTTTTACAAAATTACTTCCTACATTACATTCCTAACTATTATAGGAGCTGGATTCAGAGCATCACTGACAATACAATCAATTACCATAGGCTCACGTTATAATCAATCAAATAACTAAAGCTTTACATGTGATTCATAACCATTCAGTTACCTCCAGTTACTAAACCTAGTACTCAACCAGCCACTCGGTTGCCACCATTCAGTAACCTCCAGTTACTAAACCAGGTACTCAACCAGTCACTCGGTTGCCACCCATTTATCTGCGCATCCTCACCAGGAAGGCCAAGTCCCTCCTGAACTTTATGGTTTCCTACGAAACCCATTTATCTGCGCATCCTCACAAGGATCGCCAAGTCCCTCCTGAACTTTATGGTTTCCTACGAAACCCATTTATCTGCGCATCCTCACAAGGATCGCCAAATCCCTCCTAGACTTTATGCTTTCCCATGAAACCCCAACACCAGAGTTGTCTGCCTACCATGTACTCACGGACAACTGCCTTCACATTTGGTTGATACCGATTTGTACTGATTTACGGCTACAAATCAACGCCTGATAATAAATCACACAACCAATCAAACACCAGAGTTTTCTGCCTACCGCGTAATCACGGGCAACTGCCTTCACAGTTGGTTTATACCGATTTGTACTGATTTACCTCTACAAATCAAGCTCTGACATTGAATCACACAACCAATCACAGCCTAGTTTTCTACTGTCTCGTCAGTATTAAGGTTCACACTTTGCTCTCTTCAAGATCGTCAGTTATGCTCTGATCCTCTGGCAGAAAGTTTCAGTATCAAAATCAATAATCAGGGAACTCAAAGTAAAACTGACATTTCATTATCGCGGTATCTCTCAAGATACTATTTCAAACAAAGTAAACTAAAACATTTAAGCTCTACATGTGATCATGGCTATGCATAGCCCAGTAACCTCCAGTTATTCTAAATTCTGCGAACACCACAATGGAACACCGAGTCTCTCCAGGACTCTATGGTTTCCACTGAAACCTGACCTCCGCCAGAGCTGACTGCAATACCCGCCTACTCACGGACAACTAAGTTAGAAGACGCCGATTTCTACCGAGCTATGGCTACACTTCAGCCTCTGGTACGGTTCGATCCGATCATCATGTAAACTTAAACACTTTCTTCTATATCAGAACTATTTTGTTCTACCTCAATTTCGTCAGTTATACTTTGACTTTCAGGCATTTTTCACAACCTGTCGTGTGCGTATTTATACGTACACTGAGAATTAACGGCTTTGAGATTATAAGGATCACCGTCAAGAACTTCTGTGACCTCAAATGGGCCTTTATACTTAGGGTCTTACTTCGTTTGATTACGTTCCTTGTTCATAAACAACAAAATGTAACCTACTGAACATTTACTAAGCCTTGCCTTTGTCTTATCAAACCTATACGTTTCTCATATGATGCGGCACTCTCAATATTACGTAATGCATCATCTCTCACGGTATTTATGTCAGGTTTTAATGAAAATCACAACTAACTCTTTCACTCGAAGCTGACATATTGAACAACACGCATACTCGTTAAAATAATAGGAAACTCATGAAAATATTGCATTGCTCATACTCTGACATCCATCGGGTCTTCAACATCACGCTATGCAAACTTCCATCCGGTTACACAACACCACCCGGATAATCATTTCGAGCGTTTAACAAAGTAATCTTAAACTAGGTTTGTTCAACATGTTGCTTTGGTATTCCTTATCACATAGCAAACTATAAGAAAATCTTATTAGGCTGATACTCTAGATGTTAAGTTTACTACCAAGTATCGAACCAGTCTTATCAGCAGTATAATTTTGTCATGGATAGTCTAAATACGAAGCTTATCCTAACCTAATCATAAGCGATACAGCAACGGACCTTTCGCGTTCAAGACGATGGACAACGTTTGTGATACCATGATAAATGCACTAATGGCTGTCTTGTTTGCGCATCAACGGAAACTATGACTAACACAAAAGCTTCAGGGCAAACTAGGCTATCCAGAAAGGCACTTTGCCGGTCCAACATATGGCAATGTGCAATGCACGGCTTATCATGCAGCTGCAATAACGGCTTATCCAGTTTATTAAACCAGGTACTCAACTAGCGGAAACGTGGGTACCACAAAATTATCACAACAACGACCAACAAAGTACCCATTTAATGAGAATAAGGTTAAGCATACAATCATCACTAACGATCACAACCTAGTTCTACCCACAATGAAAATTAAAATCTCTGAAACTGATTATCGTAACGCACTACGATGATAACTCAATCATTTTCTTCTAGGTCTGATAATCGACTTTAACAGCTTCTACTAGAAAGACTATCACTCCTAAACGTCCTAAGCATAACTTGGAATTAGCCAGAGAACTCGGGGCACTTGATAAAAATCCCAGCGTTTTACATGAATTTTAAAAACACACAGTAGGTAATTTTAAAATCTTTAAATTGAACTTAATTTTACTAGTGGTAGTAGTTTATCTAGTAATCATGAGTAAGAAACATTTTAATGTGCCATGTTAAAAATTTATGCACACAAAGAAGCAGGTGTAATTGTAACACCGAGATCGTCTGTACAACTCAGACTTACAACGAGTAACAGGGCCACTTTTTACTTAGGCTCTGATCACGTTTAAATGAAAACCATTATCAAGACCACGAGTCGATAAAATAATGGCACTAGTAATATCTTTCGACTATGGTCAGGTTACACTAACCAACCAACCGCACTCATCTAAACAGCACTGCAGTTCACACCTCTATTTAAGAAATAAAAGCTACAAGCTGTTCTACACAGTCAGAAGCAATAGCTCCGCACAGTCTTACACTATGAACTTAGTATGTACGATTCGATTAGTTTACCAACTTTAGCGCCGCTACCCTGAGAAGGACAATCTAGACCGGTGTTATTGTTCTAGATTTAGTAGAAAACCAACCGAAGCTGGGTGTTGGTTCTAAAACCAATATTACAACTGAACTGGAACAATAACTAGCATGTTTCACTCAAACGCACTTGCTTGGAATAATGCAAGTCAGCCTGTACGCTCACCCTCGTTACTATTACAGTCCATAAAGTGAGGCCGAGACAAGATAATCTATTTGCAAGCAAGCATATGATCACAAGGTTTGTGAGTGTGAGCCACCCTCACATGAAGCAATAAAAATAATTGCTTTCTTTTTAACCGGCGTATCAAACTCAAAACCTCCGTTCGATATCTACGCTACTGCTAGGTCACAGTGGTAGTCAGACAACCATACGCTAACATAAAATACAGCAAAGGTCGCAATTAAATCGTTCAGCACCCACATTAATTGTGTCTTTTTCTTCTTTAAGCTTTTAAAAAGAAGATTATTCATGAGATCATGCCATGGGAAACACGACACCGTAAAAGTCGAACGGTTCCACAACTCAATGTCTCGTGCAGTATAATTGTGTCATAGATAGTCTAAATACGAAGCTTATCCTAACCTAATCATTAGCGATACAGCAACGGTCCTTTCGCGTTCAAGACGATGGACAACGTTTGTGATACCATGATAAATGCACTAATGGCTGTCTTGTTTGCGCATCAACGGAGACTATGACTAACACAAAAGCTTCAGCGCAAACTAGGCTATCCAGAAAGGCACTTTGCCGGATCAACATATGGCAATGCATGACTTATCATGCAGCTGCAATAACGGCTTATCCAGTTTATTAAACCAGGTACTTAACCAGCGGAAACGTGGGTACCACAAAATTATCACAACAACGACTAACAAAGTACCCATTTAATGAGAATAAGGTTAAGCATACAATCATCACTAACGATCACTAACCTAGTTCTACCTACAATGAAAATTAAAATCTCTGAAACTGATTATCGTAACGCACTACGATTGTCTAGAGATCGGGCTAAGAATGGGTATTTTTTACAGAGATCAGTGGAAGTGATTAATTCATCCAGTCTTAGCCCAAGGCAAAGGATCTAAACACAATGCACTGCGTTGCACAGCGAACCACAACCAATACTAATAAAGTGGTTCAACTCACCTGATATCTTGATTGGGTCGGTCCTGCAACTAAGTCAGATTAGCACACGACTAAATTGGCCAATATAGTGAATTTTATATCTAATACTTAGCTCACGCTGCAAACGCGACGTTTCAAGACACGATGACACGTGGACGTTGCTAGCGGCTTCAACAACTTTCGCAACTGTTCAATATTCACAACTTTATTCTTTATCACAATTTACCGTTGCCAGCACTAGATCAGGCGGCATTCAAGACGGTTTACTCAATTTAGTTAAATTATATAGTTAATTTAATTCGCGTTAATTCAAAAGGCGATATTTTACGTACGAGACGACAACGTGGAAATTTTTCAAGACAAGAAAAAAAAAATTGACAGTTCAGTGTGACCATAGTCAGAAATTTTCAATAGACTAAACAAAATGTTACATAATCGATATAATCGATTTGACTTATAATAAAAACTAATTCTATTTCAAACATCCACCCGCCCCGGACCGGCCTACCGGTCCGCTAATCAGTTGGTAGACGTGACAATGTTGCAACCGCTCTCCTCAGAATCGAACTCAACTCTCACTCACAAATCGGGGAACTCAATCGGCGATCAAAACGAGGTTTCCAATCTTGGGTAGATCGGTCTTGTCGGTCCACTTCACGCGTTGCTGGAGTATGTGCAAATATTCCAAATTCCAGCGTTTCCAAAAGCTCTGAGTAATCTGGCGTACCAATTCAAAACGCGAGAGACGACCAGGTCTCGTATCAATATAGGGGTACTCAGGCAAGGCGACAAGTGGGCGACCAATAAAAAAATGGCCCGGCGTAAGGGCCTCCAAGTCATTCGGATCTGAAGAGATCGGGCACAATGGCCGAGAGTTCAAAACGGCCTCAATCTTACAAACTACAGTTGCGAGTTCCTCAAATGTAAGGACAGATTCACCGATTGTCCTGCGCGAATGTGTTTTGGCCGATTTTACAGCGGCCTCAAAAATACCACCCCAGTGTGGACAATTTGGTGGGTAAAACAACCAATTTATCCCACGTCGGGCAAGCCTATCACCTATATCCTTGTTGATTTCAAGGAAATTAACAACATCATTCAAATAATTATACGTGCCCTTGAAGTTAGTGCCGCAGTCAGAACGGATCAAGGAAGGCAGCCCTCTGCGGGACAAACGCCTCGGTCGTAAGCGAGGAGACCAGTTCTAAGTGTACGGCCTTTGTGGAAAGACAAACAAAAACACACAAGAAGGCCTTAACAGTCTTGATGTTTCGAAGTGTCGACGTTTTCACCAAGAAGGGACCAGCGAAGTCCGTGCGATCACCGTCAAACGTCCTGCTTTCAGTTACGCGATCTGCCGGTAAGTCCCCCATCAACGGCTGCATGGTAGAAGCCTTGAGCTTATAGCAAGGGATGCAGCGAAAGACTACACTCCGAATAATTCTTCGGGCAGACAAGATCCAAAATTCGCGTTGCAAAATGGCCAACAGCGCATTACAACCAGCATGCGAATTTTTAAGGTGACGGTCAGTTACCAACAAACGCACCAAATGACTATCCTTAGGTAACAACAGGGGGTGACGTGCTCCGTAAGGGAGGTTGGCGTTCTTGAGACGCCCTCCAACGCGCAAGAGACCCGTTTCGTCCAAAAAGGGGTTCAATTTAGAGACAGCTCCCGACAATTTCGATCTCCTTGATTTAAGGATAGCAATCTCCTTCTCAAAATGCGCCAATTGCACAGAACGAACCCAAAAGGTGAGGGATTCCTGTCGTTCCTGTGGTGAGATAAACGGTGTCAGTCGTTTCTGTTGTGGGTGCCTAAAGTTAAAAACAAAACGCTTTATCCAAGCAGTAACTAGTACCTAACAACTTGTCGAGGGAGCTGTAACGATTCAACAAAAAATCGGGGTCGAAGGCGCATTCCACCTTCTCAAGAGCGAGTGTTTCGTAGGCCCGGCAAATTAAAAGTATTCAAAACTGGCGTTCGAGGCCAATCGGTTTCTGGTCGACTCAACCATTCCGGACCCCCACCACAGCGAATGACCTATCAAACTAGGTGTCAAGCATCCGCGCGAGGCACAATCAGCGGGGTTGAGCTCACCTGGCACGTGTCTCCAAACAAGCTTGACTTCAGATTTTTGGATTTGGGAGACGCGATTAGCGACAAATACCTCCAAGGTGTGGACAGAAGCCTTCAACCAACAAAGAACAATTTGGCTGTCTGTCCAGGCGTAGGTCCCACTAATACAAATGCTTTTACCCAAAGTACTAGACACGTGGTTCAATAAGCGTACAAGTAGGGCTGCTCCCGAGAGCTCCAATTTCGGAATGGTCAGAGATGTCCGAAGGGGTGCAACCTTGCTCTTCGCCATGATCAGGGAAACTCTCACCTGACCTGAGGCACTGACTGTGCGCAAGTACACCACGGCCGCGTGACCACGTGCCGAGGCATCACAAAACCCGTGAAGGGTGGCCTTGTACTTCCCAGGAGGAAGGATGGGACGAGGCAAGGAGATCTCGTTGACGGCAGGAAGTGAGGATACAAAGGAGGTCCATTCCTCAACAAGAGTGCCGTGCAGAGGTTCGTCCCAGGTCAATCCTTCTGTCCAAAGCTTCTGCAAGAAGCATTTTGCCCAAAATATAATTGGACAGATCCAACCGTTCAGATCAAAGGTTCTGGCGACAGTAGACAATACGAGACGTTTAGTCCAAGAACACGGCAATTTCAAGTCTACGTTATATGTAAAGATGTCTTGGACTGGTCTGTACTGAACGCCAAGAACAGCCATCATGGCGGGGTTGTCAACAATCTCAAATAGATCTGGATCCTGCTGATGATCCTCTGGCAAGCCTTCCAAAAGCGCTGGTGAGTTGGAAATCCATTTACGCAATTCATAACCAGCGGAGGCCAAAATACCTATCAATTCGTCCCGCAGGAGGATCGCCTCGTCCGCTGTGGAGGCGCCCGAGCAAATGTCATCGACGTAAATATCGTCCTTCAAGATGGCAGAGGCTCGTGGGAAACGTAGGCCCTCGCGGTCTGCGAGCTCCCAAAGAGAACGTATTGCCAAGTAGGGGCTTGACCTTAACCCTTACGTATTAGTGTTGAGCTCGTAGACGACCATGGGATTACGAGGAGACTCTCTCCAAAGGATCAGCTGGAAACGACGGTCATCAGGGTGGATAATCGTCTGCCTAAACATCATTTTTACATCGGCCACAAAGACAACCTGATGTCGACGGAAGCTGGTGATGACGTCACAAAGGTCCTTGACCAACTTGGGACCAGATTGCAAGCACTGGTTCGAGGATACGCCTGTTGAAGTCTGCGCAGAACCATCAAATACTGTGCGCAGCTTGCCAGTCGATGGCTTCAATACCGCATGATGCGGGAGAAAGTAGTGCTCCACTGAACGCCAATCCAAATTTGACACGGACATGTGTCCCAATTGTTCATTTTCTCTCATGAACTCAATGTACTTCTGTCTGAGCTCCGGATCACGACCCATGCGACGCTCCATAGCCAACAATCTTTTTTCGGCTAAAGGTCGTGACTCACCAAGCGGAGGCCAAACAGACAGGAAGGGTAGCCTCGTAATAATCCGACCAGAACGGATTCGACCAGTGTTGTTCTGGAAAAACAGCTCGCACTCCTCATGTTCTGGATTCAAACGGGCAACTTGAGGGGGCTCCTCTACTTCCCAAAACCTCTGAACCGCATCAGAGAGAGCAGAGCCTACAGCCAACAAATTATCAAGTTCAGGTGGAGGGGGGTCCCTAGGTACAGGTCCCATCAAAGGAAATCCAAATATGGTCGGGATGGCAGTCAAACCATTTGGTACCAAGACCCGTTTCCCACCAATCAAAATTCCACCGAGGACATCAGAGCCAATCAACAAGTTTGTCCCGGTGTGTCAAATTTGGGGTCCGCCAGTTCCAATCCCGATGTCAAATTCACCACAGCAGCAGGTAGCTGCTTCTGTGGATGCATACCCAAAATATTCTTCAGCACAATAGCCGAGGTTTTAATCCTCGGGTGTGAAGATTCAACAGGGCCAAACAAAACCTTAACTTGCCCTTCAACATTAGAGGCTACGTCACCTATGCCCCGTATACTATTTGGAAATAAACCCATATTTAATTTAACCTGCCCTACCAAATAAGTGGAAACAATGCAACCTTGTGAACCTGTGTCCAATATAGCACGGACAACAACAGAGGTACCCGTTGGTCCCCAGACCCTTACAGCAACCGTTGGTAGGATAACGGTCTCAATGGGGGAGGTTGGCGTTATAGGGCAGGGGTCAATGACCTATTGTTGCCTGGGCGGCGACCGTTGGCCAGGACCAGGCAAGTCGAAACGAGGGTGCGGCTTGAAGTCCTCAAAGGCGCGATGACTTGATCCGCGCGCCATCTGTGGGGGGTCATAATGACGCACCCGCCCAAAACGAGGTGGGCGCGAGTCAAGGCGGGGACGCTCCGCCAAAGGAGGGGAATACCTGGGGCAGCAGTCATGGTGCTGGTGACGCTGAACAACACATTCAGGTGCGCGAGAGAGAGGAGGCGTGCGCACGCTACGGTTCTCCAAGCGGGGCAAGTGGCGATCAATTGAGCGAGGCGACTCTCGGCTACGCGCCGGTGAGCCTCGGCTGCCACCTTCAAAACACCCGCCCGTGCGCGGCGTCGGCTGGTTGGACAAGCGGCCAACCTCTCTGGCATTCATACAAAGAATGTCCAAATGCTGTCCTCCACAGTGAGGACAGGGGCGAGAGTTTGGGCAGTCTCGCTGGTAGTGGGACCCCAAACAAGAGAAGCAAAGGCGGCGGGCATTTGCGATGCGCCTACGAGAGGCGACATGTAGGTCCAAGAATGGCCTACAACTGGCCGTTCTGTGCCCCGTGACCTTGCAGTAGGAGCACTCCGCTGGGCTCTGCGTGACCGCAAAGCGAGGAGGGCGCCGGTCAACATTGGCTCGGGTGTGAACGCGAGCCTGCTCCTTGACCTTGGGCGGCTGCGTCTTAGCCGGCGTGTCACCACCGGAGTTGTCCAAGACCCGGCACTCATCCTCCAGGAACCTCTCCAGGTCAGCAAAGGGGGGCAGATGGGTCGCGCTATCCCCACCAAAGCGCTGTTCAAAACGCGACCTCAGGTCGGCAGGCAGCTTTTTCAGCACAATGTGCACCAATAGATAGGACCATTGGTCCACGGGCAGGTCAAGGCACTTAAGTGCGTTGATGGCCACCAAAAGCGGGTTCAAAAGTTGGGTGCGCAACCCAGAGACCCGGGTGAGCGTTGGCAAACCCAAAATCTGCTCGATGTGCGTGTCGGCGAGGCCACGCTTATTATGGTACCTACGGGTGATTAGGTCCCGAGCTGTCTGGTATGCCTCGTCAGACACGGGCAGATGCTGGATGAGGCCCTTAGCCTCCCCATCCAGAACCGACATCAGATAGGCCAATTTTTGTGCCAGCCGAAAGTCAGCCCTATCATTGACCAGGCTGTCAAACAAATTAACGAAGCCCAGGTAGCTTCCTAGGCAGCCATCAAAATGGGAGAGGTCTAAAGTAGGGAGCCTACTCACCAGCCCTGGTGCTGACCTAGGAAGCTCCTGCTTCAGGCCGGGTTGCCCTTCCCTATCGGCAACTAGTTGTCTCGCACTATTGGAGACAGCATCATACAGGTCTAAGACCTGGGCGAAGTCTTCGCTGACCTTTAGTTAGTTAGTTAGTTGGACAGGTGTTTTCCGCACTTAGCCACTGAATTGGGCCATTGTGCGTGAGCAGTGACACGGTTGTCGACTGCTACTCCTACCATGCAAGCTCCTTCCAGAAGGCCATGAGTTGACCAGTGTTGCGTATGGCTTCGCTCATGGTTCTGGGATTGTTCAGGAACCTCGTCCGTTGGTCGCTCACGCTGGTACAATGTAGGATCACATGAGCGGGTGTTTCTTCGGTCTCCATGCAGCCCCTACATAATGGGCTGTCCGTGACGCCGATATTGTAGAGATGCTTGTTTAGTGGACAGTGGCCAGTTATTATGCCAGTCAGATGCTTGAGTGTTTTCCTGTTGGCGTGCAACAGTTTATGCGGGAGTCGTTTGTTTAATACGGGAAAGGCATCTTTAGATTGCCTACACTCTTTTAACTCTGCCCACTCTTTTGCGTGTTGATGTAGGGTTCTCTCGCGTAACCACGTTTTTAGTTGGTTGAAAGGTATCGGAACAATTGGTTCGGGTCACAGGGTTGTTGTGTCCGATCCTTTCCTTGCCAGTTGGTCTGCTGCGTCATTGCCCGTGGAGTCACTGTGTCCTCGTATCCACTGGAGCGTGACCCGATTCCTCGCTGCAGTTTTCTGCAGCTCTTGGTGGCACTCCATAATTAGGCCGCTGTTAAAGCAGTTGCCGTCGAGAGCTTGTAGTACTGAGGCACTGTCAGTGATGATGCGTACCGACAGGTTACTCACGTTTCTGGCCGCAATCGCCGTCGCCGCCCTTATAATCCCAACGCATTCAGCTTGGAAGATGGTGTTGAGTTTACCAAGCGATGTTGAGAGATTGATGTTCAAGTCATGGGAGAATACTCCGGCACCTGTCCCATACTTTGTTTTTGAGCCGTCTGTGTATACACTAACTTCGTGTATACCAGAACTATACTTGTGCTCTTCTTGCAGTTGTATGCGGTATTTTTTGTCAAAGACAAAGGTTTTAGGTATGAGGTCGCACGTTGCATCTAGCATCGGGATCTCGTTAGTTAATGTCCTTTTCAGGCGTGCATGGGTTATTCTGTCGTCTCTTCTCCAAAGCCCGAACTTTTCGAGCCGGATCGCTGCGGCACCTGCTTCCTGCTGGATGATGAGGTGCAGTGGTCGCAAGTCGAGGAGCACCTCCAATGCCGCCGTTGGAGTTGTTTACGTGCAGACTGTTGTGGCCAGACAGGCGAGGCGTTGTATGCTCTGCAGCTTGTTCTTGACTGTGCTTAGTTGAGTGCGTGGCCACCACACTACTGCACCGTATGTGAGCATGGGGCGTATTATGGCAGTGTAGATCCATAGGGTGATGAATGGTTTGAGACCCCATTTCTTGCCTATTATTCTCCTGCACTGCCAGAAGATTGTACATGCTTTTGTGGTTTTAGTGGTGATGTGTTTATTCCAGTTGAGCTTGTGGTCGAGTGTTACGCCCAGGTACTTGACTTCACTCGATATGTTAAGCTCCGTGCCAAAAAGTTTTGGTTTTCTGGTCATACGGGTGTTCCTTTTGTTGGTGAAAAGTACTAGCTCCGTTTTATTTGGGTTGACCGTCAGTTCGTGGCGGTTGCACCATTGTTCCATGATCCTGATGGCTGCTTGCATCCGATACTGGATCATGTCTTCCGAGTTTCCTTTGATTAGGATGGTTATGTCATCTGCGTAGCCGACCGTGTAGAAGCATTTGTCATTTAGGCTTCTCAACAGATCGTCTATCACTAAGTTCCAGAGCAGGGATGATAGGACTCCTCCCTGTGGGCAGCCTTTTGCTACTATACCCCTTGTGGTGGTGTTAACCGTGATTTGAATAGCCCTTTGTTTCAGGAGTTGATCAATCCAGCCACTGACGGTTTGTTCAACTCCGAACTTGTCGAGGGCTCGACTAATGCTGGTGAACTTAGTTTTGTCGAAGGCGCCTTCTATGTCAATGAAGGCGCCTAAGGTCATTAGTTTGTCAGATAGCGCCGTCTCTATGGTCCCCACTATGGAGTGAAGCGCTGATTCCGTTGATCTACCACTTCTGTAGGCGTGTTGTTGCGGGTGTAGTGGTCTGCATAGCAGTGCGCCTTCCCGCAGGTATCTGTCAGCGAGCCTCTCCAGCGTTTTCAGCAAGAAGGAGGTTAAACTGATAGGTCTGAACGATTTTGCTTGAGTGTAATCGGTTTTGCCCGGTTTTGGGAGAAATATGACTTTTACTTCCCTCCACCTTCGTGGTATGTAATTGTGCGCTATAGATGCTCTATATATGCTGAGTAGCTGTGGCACAATCGTTGTGCAGCCCCATTGTAGAAGTGCTGGTGTTATTTCGTCCAGGCCTGCAGATTTGTACGGCTGGAAGCTATCAATTGCCCATTTCAGCCGGTCCACGGTAACCATGTTGTTGGCTATCGTCCAGTCCGTTTGGATCGGTGCTCTGTGTTCAGATTTTTCCCAATCACAGTCGTCGGTCACAGTGCAACCTGGGAAGTGTGTTTGAATTAGCACTTGGCTAATTTCTATATCTGTGATTGCGTAGGTGCCATCAGACTTTTTGATTGAGCCTAGGGTCTTGTTGCTGTCCTGGGATAGGATCTTTTTTACCCTGGCTGCCTCGCATGTGGAGTTAATGTTCGTTCAGAAATTACGCCAGGGCTCTCCCCTGCGGAATCGTATGCGTTTCTTGTAGTGCGACTGGGCTTCTTTATATTTGTCCCAGTCCATGTCTTTCCTTGTGTTTTTGGCCCGGTTGAAGAGTTTTCTCAGATTGCGCCTGAGTTTCTCCAGTTCTGATCCCCACCATTGAGTTTTACTACCAGTTTTCGGTAGTGTGGTGGGGCAGGCTTGTTGGTAGCTACGTCGTATGCATTTCGTTAATAAGTTAGTGTTGTGTTCTATGTGTGCAGTGCTGTCGGTCATGTCATTAAAATTTGACATGGCTATTTCTTGTTCAAGCAGGGTCTTGTATTTCGCAATGTTGGTATTGCGTGGGTTGCGCTTTGGTTGTTGGACCCTCTCTTGCACTTGTATGTCATAGCAGATACGCCTGTGATCGGCAAAGGATGGTTCGGCGGACACATGCCAGTTCGTGACGAGTTCCGCGGCCCCATCCGATGCCAGTGTAACGTCTACTATGGTTTGATATCTGGAGCTAACAAAGGTGGGCTCTGAGCCGTTGTTGACTACAGATAAGGTTGTTGTGAAAATGTATTCTGTTAGGATCTCACCTCGCTGTTTGCCTCAGGGCTTCCCCACAGTGGGTGGTGGGCGTTGGCATCTGCCGACAGTATTATTTGCCAGCCGTGATCCTCACAGTGCTGCACTAGCTCGGCCAGCTCCTTCGATGGGATCTCCTCATCTCCAGGCATATAAACCGAGGCTAGTACTAGCATCTGATCGCCGGGCCCTGTTCGTATCCCCACGGCGGTGAGGTCTCTAGAACAAAAGTTAGTCAGCAGCAGTGCTGATATTGTTCGGGGAATGTATATGCATGTTCTCGGCTCGTTCTCATCTTACCTCCGATGTTGTTGAGTCCACATATGGTGTCGCCTCTAATCCACGGCTCTTGGATTAGGGCTATGGTGTGGTGGTTAACCTCCAGCAGCCTGCGTAGGGTAGCCGTTGCAATCTGCTTGTGCTGGAGGTTTGTTTGTACGACTCTAGTCTGACGAAGATCCGAGAACATTAATGTCCACGGACTCCCCGTCAGACGAGTCATGCTCGTCGTCAACTCCCGTTATAGCGATGTTTGTCGCTGCGGGCGTTGTTTGTGCATGGGCTGTGCCCGACGTGCTGGGAACGGCCGGTGTTGCCACTCGTCCCTGTGTGTGTCTAATGGCGGGCGGCATCTCTCTGGGTGCGGCAACCGTCCTGCCAGCCCCTGCCCCGGCAGCGTGGAACAGTACGTACACGCTGCCGGTGAAGAAGGAGACTCGGCGGTCGCGCGCCTCGATTCTCGGGACCTCCGATTTGGGGATGCCCAAGGACAGGTATAGGCCGTGCTCCTGCATGGTAGCGCTGTACAGTTGCCATGTTTGGACAGCGTACCACGGGTTTTGGGCAGCTAGGAGTTGGTGGATCTTCATGAGTTCCAGGCTGGTCGACCTCGGCAGCCAGAGCGATGCGCGTACGCGCTTCGCAAGATCCGTCTGCCTGATGACGGTCAGCCTGGTTCCTTCGATCGGTGACTTCAGTCCCGCTACCGTTTGTCTGAGCCACGCCAGTGATTTCTCGTCCTCGCACCATAGCTTTAGGACTCCTCCTGCTGCGAGGGGTTTGCCTCTAAAGGATGGCGCGAGTGCGGGCTCGTTGTTTGACGGTAGAGCAAAGGCTGCTTCCATGATACGCTCCTCTATGGAGAGTTCGAGCTGCCGTGCTTGTTCCACCGTCAAGTCTGTGGGTGGAGTGGCAGCGACGGCCACCATCAGATGCGAGTTATTCGCATCAGCGTAGCTCATCGCTGCCCTCTTTGGTGTTGCGTCCACTCTTGCACGCTTCGACGTGGCGCTTGGTGGTGTGTCGTCGTGACGGTTCCTCTTCGACGGTGTCGCCGAAGTGGGCCGTCCCGAGAGCGCCGGGGTGGTCGGTGCGTGTCGTTGTCCGCCTTTTCTAGGGCCGCGTTTGCGGCGTGGCCCGGTGGTGCCCCATGGGGCTGCCGACTCCGCATCTCCGACTGCCGTCGGAGGGGCGTGACGGGGGGTGCCCGGCGCTGCACCGGCCGGAGCGGTGCGTGCAGCCGGCGGGAGCGAGCCCGAAGGCTCACCCTTCGCCGTCCGCGTGGCTTCCGCTTGCGTGCCTAAGCCGCTGCGTCCACCAATCGCTCCGCGTCCGGCCGATTGCTTCGTCCTGGGCGGTTCCCTCATTGCACTGGCTGGGGCCGGGTGTCCACGCTGGTGCGTTGTACCAGCTGTTTGTCTTGCGGGGGGTGCGTTCGCCGATGTTGTCGGTTCGCTTCCAACCGCGGGGGGTGCGTTCGCCGACGTTGTCGGTTCGCTACCTGCCGCGGAGGGTGCGTTCGCCGATGTTGTCGGTTCACTACCTCCCGCGTGTGCTGCGTACTCACGCTGGCGTCGATGATGACGTGAGCGCTTTCCGCGGTGTTTACCTCTACCGGTTACGGTTGTCGCGGAGCTAACGTTCGCCTCGCGGCGTTCGTCTGCTCGACGCGGTACAACCGTCCAGGAGGTGGTGGTAATGTGTTCTGCACGAGGCACGGCACTTGCCAGGTCGTGCAGGTCTAAACTACTCTTCGCTGACCTTATTTCGCTGGTCAGCGGTGAAATCGTTGACTGACACTTCGAGACAGCAAGCGCTGAAAGTGCGGAATTGCTGTTCCACACTTGCCAGGCGATCATCGATCCGCTCGTACCTTTGTAGTATGGCCTGCTGGCGATCAGGCCGGTTCACTAAGGCACTGGCCGAGGCAAACCAGCGCAAGTCTGATGCTATAGCACCAGCAGCCGCACGCAAGTCCTTGATAGCTGACATAATCAAAATTCAAAAGAGCCCGGACAAGCGATAAATAATATTAACAATCAAAACTTAATTTTTCTTAATTCTTTGAAACCAACAAAGTATTAGCTTGTTTACTGCTGGTACAAGCAAGTGACAGGTATCTACTGTCCAACAAAATTAATAGTTTCAATATATATTGACACAAAACGAAGTCAAAGTTATCAAAAGTTGAAACTTCAAATAAGTTAATTAAAGTTGAATATTCAAATAAATTAACTAATTACTTGCAACAGACAGACTGGCTGTGTTATTTGAGATATACAATAGTAATAGTATGTGTAACAATATTATCTATATATTAAAACAAAACAAAAGCTTATTAATGTGACCCGCCCAAGTGGCAAGGTCAAGTTGGTTGTTATAATGTTTATGAATATATGCAATAAACTAAATTTACTAAATTTATTGATACATACAGCTGTTCTGTATCCAAACAAACTGACTTATTAATGCAACAACAAATTTAAGTTACACTTCAACAATACAAATCAACAATTACTGATTGAGGTTATGTATGACAATGTGTTTCAAGTTATGTAGGTCGACTTATACAAATAAATAATATGTATTTTAGACAATAACTGACCTGAAAAACACTACAATACTGTCTACAAGGTGACATATGGATACAAGCTCATACCAATCTGAGGTTTGTACTCAGTAATGCAACAGCGGCTAAATTTCAACTACAGCTCTGCGCCAAAAATTATGTCTAGAGTTTGGGCTAAGAATGGGTATTTTTACAGAGATCAGTGGAAGCGATTAATTCATCCAGTCTTAGCCCAAGGCAAATGATCTAAACACAATGCACTGCGTTGCACAGCGAATCACAACCAATACTATTAAAGTGGTTCAACTCACCTGATATCTTGATTGGGTCGGTCCTGCAACTAAGTCAGACTAGCACACGACTAAATTGGCCAATATAGTGAATGTTATATCTAATACTTAGCTCAGGCTGCAAACGCGACGTTTCAAGTCACGATGACACGTGGACGTTGCTACCGGCTTCAACAACTTTCGCAACTGTTCAATATTCACAACTTTATTCTTTATCACAATTTAGCGTTGCCAGCACTAGATCAGGCGGCATTCAAGACAGTTTACTCAATTTAGTTCTATTATACAAGTTAATTCAATTCGCGTTAATTCAAAAGGCGATATTTTACGTACGAGACGACAACGTGGAAATTTTTCAAGGCAAGAAAAAAAAATTGACAGTTCAGTGTGACCATTGTCAGAAATTTTCAATAGACTAAACAAAATGTTACTTAATCGATATAATCGATTTGACTTATAATAAAAACTAATTCTATTTCAAACAACGATGATAACTCAATCATTTTCTTCTAGGTCTGATAATCGACTTTAACAGCTTCTACTAGAAAGACTATCACTCCTAAACGTCCTAAGCATAACTTGGAATTAGCCAGAGAACTCGGGGTACTTGATAAAAATCCCAGCGTTTTACATGAATTTTAAAAACACACAGTAGGTAATTTTCACGCGTAAAATCTTTAAATTGAACTTAATTTTACTAGTGGTAGTAGTTTATCTAGTAATCATGAGTAAGAAACATTTTAATGTGCCATGTTAAAAATTTATGCACACAAAGAAGCAGGTGTAATTGTAACACCGAGATCGTCTGTACAACTCAGACTTACAACGAGTAACAGGTCCACTTTTTACTTAGGCTCTGATCACGTTTAAATGAAAACCATTATCAAGACCACGAGTCGATAAAATAATGGCACTAGTAATATCTTTCGACTATGGTCAGGTTACACTAACCAACCAACCGCACTCATCTAAACAGCACTGCAGTTCACACCTCTATTTAAGAAATAAAAGCTACAAGCTGTTCTACACAGTCAGAAGCAATAGCTCCGCACAGTCTTACACTATGAACTTAGTATGTACGATTCGATTAGTTTACCAACTTTAGCGCCGCTACCCTGAGAAGGACAATCTAGACCGGAGTTATTGTTCTAGATTTAGCAGAAAACCAACCGAAGCTGGGTGTTGGTTCTAAAACCAATATTACAACTGAACTGGAACAATAACTAGCATGTTTCACTCAAACGCACTTGCTTGTAATAATGCAAGTCAGCCTGTACGCTCACCCTCGTTACTATTACAGTTCATAAAGTGAGACCGAGACAAGATAATCTATTTGCAAGCAAGCATATGATCACAAGGTTTGTGAGTGTGAGCCACCCTCACATGACCAAAATAAAAATAATCGCTTTCTTTTTAACCGGCGTATCAAACTCAAAACCTCCGTTTGATATCTACGCTACTGCTAGGTTCAGTGGTAGTCAGACAACCATACGCTAACATAAAATACAGCAAAGGTCGCAATTAAATCGTTCAGCACCCACATTTTCTTGTCTTTTTCTTCTTTAAGCTTTTAAAAAGAAAATTATTCATGAGATCATGCCATGGGAAACACGACACCGTAAAAGTCAAACGGTTCCACAACTCAATGTCTCGTGCAGGAATCGAACCCACAACACTCAGTACGATGTGATGACAATATCACTACAATGATTATGACATTTTCATGGTTAAACGCGTAATGTTTTACAACTACCGTCACTTAATAAAATTGGCAGTACCAATAAAAAAATCAGACAAAATACGCTTACCACGGTTGCAGTTGAAAGCTCAGCTGATTCACCAACATAGCACTGTTAGCAGTCGCCTTCGGGTCGCGCTGGTCCATGCCACTTCTGATGACTACGGGTTGTTTGATTTTTGGCCGGTATCAACGCTTCACAGTTTGTTATAAGTTCACATCAAATCAAATTAACAAAACTGACTATAATTATTTTGCCCGGAGTTTCCAAGAGTAGTGATATTTGCGTTGCTCCGTTGAAGGTTAACCGTCACCACCCTCTTCAACTGTAGCGAACGTCACACTAGACTCTGTCGAAGCGCGCCATCTTCACACTTCCGTTTCGTAGTCAGTTGACGTCCCGTACTCATGACCTTTCCGATGTATATATTATTTATTTTTTTATTTGTCTTTATTTAGGAAACAAACTGTCATTTACAATTCATTGATTACGAAATAAGTATTGAATACAGACTTGGAGTTCCATATAAATTACAACTTATATAGATAGAACAGAACAAATAAAGTCAAATATCTATATAATTTTAGTCACAAGAGAGAGACATTAGAATATTCCACGAGATTTCCACTCTTTTTTTTTTTATAAAATAACGAATACATATTGTGAATATATGAAATTATACAATTAATACTATAATACTTGAGAGTGCAATACCTATTAAATTAAATTCATACTGTTTGATGAGATGCTAACAATGTTCTTTTAATTTTAGATTTGTATACATGTAAGCTGGTACTAAACATATCTATATCAGTGAATTGGTTGTTGTGATCATTAACGCTGCGTCTAAAGAAGATGTTGCCACTATATATAGTTCTATACAAGGGCACTGAAAATAATGTTTTCAAACGAGAATTGGGTCTGGGTACTCTGAAAGCAATTTTCTCTAAGATAGCAGGCGAATCTATATAATTGTTAATAGTTTTATAAAGAAACACTTGATCAAAATACTTTCTACGGTCACAGAGCAAAGTTAGGTTGTGGCGCTTAAGCGAATCATCGTAAGAAATATAGGGATAGTTACAGCGGAAATCCAACGCTTTAATAAATTTCTTTTGTATTCTTTCAATACGAAAAGAATGACAATTGTATATAGGATTCCATATAATACATGCAAAGTCTAAGAGAGAACGTACAAAGCTAAAATAAAGAAGTTTGAAAGTAAAAGCTTGTTTAAAGGGCCTGGATATTCTAGAAATGAAACCGAGTTGGCGAAATGATTTCTGAACTATGTAATCAATATGCAAGTTAAATGACAATTTCGAGTCCATTATTACGCCTAAATCACGAACAGAATTGACTCGATTTAGAGGTTTATTGTTAATATGATAAGGAAAGTATATCAAATTCCGATTACGTGTGTATGTTATAATGGAACATTAGTCCAAGTTTAGATAAAGTTGGTTAGACGAGCAATAATGAGATAAGTTATTCAGATTAGACTGCAGCTCCCGACAGTCGTCATTATGGGATATAATTTTAAAAAATTTAGCGTCATCTGCATATAATAGAAAGTTACAAGGTCCAATATAATTGCCAATGTCATTAATGTAAAGAATAAAGAGCAACGGACCTAAATGAGATCCCTGTGGGATACCAGAAGGGATCTCCAGGAACCCCGATAAATATCCCTTCAAAGAAACTGCCTGAGTACGATTTTTTACGTAAGAACTGATCCAACGATGTAAATCACCGTGTATTCCGATCTTCCAAAGTTTCTCCATGAGCAAGTCATGATTTATTTTATCAAATGCTTTTGAAAAATCGGAATACACTATGTCCACTTGAAGACCCGTATCCATCGCGCTGACAAGAAAGTTCGTAAATGTGAGCAGATTAGTCTCGACAGACCGCCCCTTACAGAAACCATGCTGATTTGGTGAGATGTGATTATGTAATATGTTTGACTGTTCACTTGTAACTATTTTCTCCATTATTTTACCAAGTATATTTAGTTTACTTATAGGTCGGTATTGCGTTACATCATCTCTTTTGTCGTTTTTTGGAATGGGAGTAACTAAAGTATTTTTCCATAAGATGGGATAAACGCCGTCACTCAGAGATTTGCGGTATATAATACTCAGGGGTAGTGCTAATTGAGCAGCACATTTACGAATGAACAAGGGATGAATGCCGTCATACCCAGCTCCCTTATGTATATCAAGTCCTTTAAGCTCTTTATAGATACGATCTTTGCTCACATTTACGAACCCAATGTCTACAGGAGAGTCCAACGGAGGACAACTTGGATCATAATTTATAGGGCGGTGTGAAGAGTTGACATAAACAGAATTAAAATAATCGTTAAACATATTACACGTGTCTTCGCTGGAAATCGAAACACGGTTGCCAAGCTTAACCACTTCGGGAATTTCACTATTGGGTAATTTCGATTTTACGAACGACCAAAAATATTTTGGGCATGTTTTTATTTTTGCTTCACTAAAAGCGATAAAATTGTTGTAGTCAGATCTCTCTAACTTTGATTCTCTTCTACGAAGAGTCGAGAAAGTCTGATAATCGAGAGGGCTACCGTAACGTTTCCATTTTGAATGAAACTTCCTTTTCTCCCTGACTAATTTAATTAGAGCTCTACTATACCATACAGGATATCGGTTGGAGCTTATAATCTTTTTAGTCGGTACATATTCGCATATTAAGTTATTTAAAACACGATAAAATTTCTGAACCATGGTATCAACACTATCTGTATTAGGGAGTTCATAGGGCCAGTCCACCATCTCTAAAGAGGACTTAATGGCATCAAAATCGGCACGGTGGAAAAGCCTTCTGTTGGAAGTTTTTTGTGGAAGTGGCACATATGAGGTATGAGGTAAGTTAATAACCAACGACTTATGGTGTAAGTCTTCGGTGGTGATGGGGTCATGACAAGACTGCACAACGCAGTTGTTATTGCAAAATATTAGATCTAATAATCGACTATTGGCATTAAAACTTGAATTAAATTGTTTCAATCCTGAAAAGCTCATAAAATCTGACGTTGTTTGTGCCAGAGTGTTATTACAATTGGGTCGAATCAACATTGACTCAGTATCCGGGTCAGAAAACCAGTCAGCGTGAGTAACATTAAAGTCTCCTGCAATTAGAAAGATGTCATTGGGATGCTGTTCCATCAGGCTAGTAACGCTATCATATATTACCATTAATTCAGAATCGTGACGACTATTATGTGGTATGTATGCACAACATATATTTAAAAAAACTGTAGTGGAACTAGTTGAGGTGTGTTGGAGAAGTGGTACACTAATCCATAAGTGATCAGATGACACTGGCGCATTCCATCCGTCGCGCAGCACAGGCTTCATATCCCGGCGAACAGCTATGGCAACCCCACCACCCCGTTCCGCGCTTGCGGCTACGGGGTCCCTATCGGGCCTAAACACAATATATCGGTTATCAAAATACTCAGGACTATGAAAATGAACATTGAGCCATGTTTCCGTAATGCATAATATGTCATAATCGTTTAACATGTTTTTAGATAAGAAAGAGTGTGATTTCGTACGCAGACCCCTCACGTTTTGATAATATATTTCAATTAAGTCCGTGAATTTGTCAAAGTATTATAAACATTATTATTCTAATAAAACAGTGATTCAACAGCCTCCTCAGACACAACGCCATACAAATCTCAGCTGACCATAAAATTATCAATATATTATTATCAGCTTGATATAAATTATTTGGTATAGCTTGAGATTGAGATAATCTTATTATTACTACCGTTGTAATATTACAGACTCGTGTTAAGCGATAAAAGACAGTGTTACTTTTTAAATTTTTGCAAAGAACATTGATGATGAAATTTATATAGGTTTGATCAGTAGTGATAAAAATAATATGTATGATATATGTAACATAGCACATTAGTATATAGGCACTCACAAAGATATTTCTTAAAATTAGTCATGTTATGTTCGACAAGTCCTTTTCGCTGGAAACACGAATAACCTTGGAGGAATCAGATTTTCTAACAAATATTTTACAATCGCGAATCCAAAGATATGCGTAGCCGTGTTTTTGTTTCAACTCACGTGCATGTTTGACAAGCAACTTATTCACCGGCGTCAGGTGGTCGCTAACATAAATAGTGACGGCAGGCCCCGAGAAGCCAATGTCGGCTGTGCTGATACCACGACGTGCGCGCACCGCCGCCAACAGCTGATCCTTAGCTTGTTGCCTAACGTATTGAAAGATTATTGCAGGCGGGCGCGAGAGCACACCTTGTTTCTGTTCAAAACGGCGGACACGGTGAACACGATTTATGTCTCCTAATTCTAACGCCAAACCAACCTTGGAATAGATATTACTTAGAACTGAAACTAGGTTTTCACCTTTCTGTAGTGGTATCCCAGATATTTCAATGTTATTTCGCCTTGAATACTGATCACGTTCATCATTCTCCTTACTAAGTTCAGCGATTGTATTTTTTGCCTCGTCCAGCTCATGTTGTAAAGAAGATAACTGAGAAGTTGCCTGTTCAACGACGTCCAATCGTGCTTCCATAATTTCAACACGAGAGTTAACCTCCCTCCACTGGCTCGCCATATCCTGTATCGTGGACTTAAGGCTATTCACATCGGCTTTCAACTCATCAAAACAGCTGCGAAGGGTCCTTAGTTCCTTTAGGACATCCGTCAGAGTAGGAATACCTTGCTGTCCAGACATGCGACAGTCAACACAGCGCCAATTATCCTTCTTTTCTGCGGTCATCCTACGGTACGTTGTTTCTTGAAGCCCGGAACAAGAAAAATGAAGAAGTCCTCGGCACTGACTACAAACGACCTCGTCAGTGACAACATCCTTACATTTCGAGCAATTCATTTCGCAAAATACTTGTTTCGTGCGATGTACACCTTTGTCCCTCTAAATTTCTAAAGTCCCTGGTATATGGGTAATTCCAATTAACTGGTAACCCTTTTTCTAAATGTCAATATCGAATTACAGTTGTCAATTGATATTGATGGATATTTATTATGGATGTCGTGGGTAGTTACGAACCATTGATATGAGGTGTCACTTTATAAATATATGAGGGTATAAAATTATGCTATTTGCGACTGTTTTTTCTGCTGATTGCCGTCGTATTTCGTGCAGATAACAATAAGACGCCTTCCTTAGATGTTCTTCTATCCGTTGAATTACGATGGTGAAAACTTTACTTAGGTTTTAACACATGTTATGAACATATTATGTCAATACTTTAACATTGCATCAACATGGAAAAAAGGTTGTACATTAAAATTATGTAAGCTTTACTACTATGACTTTAAAATATATATTTTTGTATAAAACGACATGTTAAGATGTATCTACAACCTACCAAACACACCAAGTCTTATTTTTAAAATCAACGACATTACTTATTTTTCTCATTCTCATTTATTTTAATGTGAAGTCAAATATGTAAATTCTAGTATCTTGTTGGTACATAAATAAGAAGTGCAGTGGTAGGGAGGTTGTGTGACAAGATAGCTGGGACACATCCTCCTGATGGTTCGGCCGCCAGTCCCGTAGCGCCTGCATTACTGAAATATTTTATTTTTCACATTTTATACCGTGCAGACAAGCGGTCGGCACGTTACGGAATTAATAGTAATATAATAAATGCGAAAATGGGTTCATTTATTTGTTTGCTTGACGGGAGTAGTTACAAGGTTGGAGAGTGACATAGTCTGCTTTTTACCATGATAACCAGCGAGAGCCATAGGCTTACCCTAGTTTAAATGTGGTTATATATGAGAAAAACTAGTTAAGTACGTATTATGTAGCATGCGTTATAGAAAGCTTTTTTTAAGTAATTCCTGCATTACTCGTATGAGAAATTCCTTGAGACTTTAAAAGTAGGTTCTGATTTGACTTTCCAGAAAAACAAAGGTTAATTAGATAAAATCTCTAAAATGGAACAACAATACGGTCTTTTGTAAGAGTCGAATCCTCACTCGGTGGAGTTCTAAACGAAGAGGCAACCTCTTAAACCGCTACCACCATACGAACAGTCTACTAATGTCTAAAATTATGTAGAGTTCTATTTGTGTATTGAAAACGTAACCACATTATGTCTACAGCCAGATATAACTAACGTGTTTGAATATTTGATGCGCCGAAACGGTGGGGTTGCAAATGTTTACTGAAACTCATTTGCGTCAATTTGAAATGCAATTAAATAAGGCGACGCAATGGATACTAGTATTTAAAGAGGGTGACACACTGACCCGAAGTTTCTAGTGTCGCGATTTCTAGTAACGCCAAAAAAAATGTTTCGGCGAACCGAATGTTCCTAGTCAATTTGGAAAAACTATTAATATTGTGGACTGTAGGATTTCGGTTCTTATCGACTAGGAAATGAGGAAGTGAAAAGGTGATGTGGATAGGAGCCTCTTACTTTGCACGGCAGTCTTTTTCTTTGCAAATGGCGGCCGCCTGGTGTCTTCGCGAATCCTGAAGTTGCTTGAATCACTACACTTCACTAGTAGCTTCACTCGCGAGCGGTTTTGTTAGGTTTTGGTATAAGCGGTAATAATTATAAATGGCGGTGCGGACTGCGGTATACGACGGACACGAGTTGGGCGCGTCTCGAATCGTCCAGTATGTTCTTCGTCGCCGTTGAGCAGGGCGGCCAATAGCGAGGCGTTTTGGGAGGGTATTCATGAAAGGATCGCTCGGATTGGCCGAGCAGCGACGGACCATTGACGTTGACATAATTAACTAGCAATGGAATAGATAGATGGCGCTACCATATCCCCCCGGCCATAAAGGGTTGCCTTTAAAAAATAAATAAAATTGAACTTAGCTATGTTGGGTGTACTACCGCATTACCCATCAATAGGCTAAGACAGCGATATGACAATAAAATTAAACTAAACTAACTTTAGCGAAAACTACAAACGCAATAACAGCGAAAACTACAAACTAAATACTTAAACTAAGAGGTAGATCCAACTTCAGGCTAGATCTCACTGAGTTGGAAGCGTTTTCACGGTAACAACATAAAGACATAAAGACATATTTATTTCTGCATTTTGGTTGTTTACAACACTTATATATGTCAAAACCCTATTCTAGATGAACTTTAACATGACTTCTTGAGAAGAAAGGCCGAAACAAACTCAGAATCATTGCTTTTTTTGTCATTTCATCTCTTCGTTTATGAAAAATCTGACTCAGCCCGCTGATGGCCCGCATTCAACAGCCATCGTACGGCTCAACCTTGATTGAGGGAGCCAGCACGACCTGAATCATTATGCCTCCACGCCATCAGTAGGTGTATGCATAAGTATGCCAGCCTAAGCTACCAGACAGATTGCCACTAATATTAGTTGAAAAGTTTACTAATTCCCGCATTGTACTTGCTCCTTACATTTTATCATAAGGTTGAGTACATGTTGTAAACAATAATATTAAAAATTATACAATAAAATGTCATCTAATTAAAATGTCACTAAATAAATAATAATAATTAAATGTCAATTTGAAAATGTCAAAAAAAAAAGAAATTATAATTATATAAAATTATTAAATGTCCCTTGAGTTATTGGAAATGTCAAAAGCATAATACAATAATTACTATAAAAGTAAATAAAAATAATCTGATGTCATTTTAGAATGTCAGAATATAAATAATAACAAAATAGATAAATTACAAATGTCAAATATTCATAATTTTATACTATTTACATGACATTTGTTTTCATTTTTTTAGCTGTAAATTATATAAAGAAACAAAATTACTTAATATTGAACAAAATTACAAATACCACACGTGCATATTAATATATAAAATACTACACAATAAATTCCATACTCAAATAAAATTTACAAAAAAATATAGTAGACATAAACATAACCTTAGAAATGCTAAAGATATTCAATTACGCGTACCACGAACCAACTATGGAAAAAAGAATCTTATGTACGAGGGTGCACAACTATTTAATAGATTACCTAACAATATAAAAGAATCTAAATCGTTACAAGTATTTAAAAAACAAATAAAACAATACATTATAAACGCAAATTAATATTAATGCTAATTTCATAATATTTTTGTGTTAGTAAGTACCTATGTATTCTAACTACGCTGAGGTACGTTCTTGCCTTGCCTCTTCTAGTAAATTAACATCTTTGCGAAACCGGCCGGGCCGTATGTGTTCTGTCGGTTTATGTGCAACTACCTGCTTGTTCTTAACAATATTCTACTAAATAACACTTATTGTCTTGTTTTCGGTGATCTTTATGTTAATTTAAAACGAAATAAAAATAGACCATAATTTATATGGTGTAACTAATGATGGTGAAAGTGATAAAAGGAGATTGTATGTTAATATTGATAACTAGTCTTGTTTTGTATACCTACGTGCGTTAAACAACCTATGTGTAATGAGTGTTTCTCATGTAAGTGAATATTTTATTCTTATGGGAAATAAAGAATCTTTAAACCGTATTTTAGCCTGCGTGTAAATTGGAGAAACTCAACCCTAGGCATTCTTGTCTTCTAAGTAATCTTTTACTGAGTAGTACGCTTTGGAACACAAACTCTGCTTAACAAATACTTTGAACTTATTTAAACTTAATGCCTAAATACTGCCTGGAATTTTGTTTTAGAAGCGTATACTTTGACACTTATACGAGTTACTAATTTTTTGCAGTCTAGTTAAAGGTAGCACTAGTTTATTTTTATTTCGTGTATTTATACTATGCATGTCGCTTATTTTCGAAAATATATTTATATTTTTCCTAACGTATATCAAGTTTTCATAAATATATTGAGATGCAACAGTCATTATTTTAATTTCCTTAAATTTTTCCCTCAGAGAATGCCTTGATCCAAGACTGTAAATTACACGAATAGCTCGCTTCTGCAGTACAAACACTGTTTGAATGTCAGCTGCATTGCCCCATAATAAAATGCCGTATGACATTATACTGTGAAAATAACTGAAATATACTATTCTGGCTGTATCTATATCGGCTAACTGACGAATCTTATAAACCGCGTACGCTGCAGAGCTAAGTCTATTCGACAACTTACTTATATGTGGGCCCCACTGTAACTTAGAATCTAAAGTTATGCCTAAGAAAACGGTGTTATCTATAAGATCCAACTCTTCTCCATTCATCCGTATATTGGTTTCAACTTGTTTTACGTTAGGTGTGGAAAATCTAATACATTTTGTTTTTCTTTCGTTTAAAAGTAAATTATTAGCACTAAACCAATTAACTACTTCAGAGAGCATGTCATTTACATCGTCATTAGTTGATTGCTGTCGTCTTAGCTTAAATATAAGTGATGTATCATCAGCAAATAACACTATATCCTCATTGTTTTTCATAATATATGGCAGATCAATAATATATATAAGAAAAAGGAATCGACCAAGAATTGAACCTTGCGGCACTCCCATTGTGACCACTGAACCCATAGAACGTTTTCCATTAACATCTACTCTCTGTATCCTGTACTGTGTACTTAAATACGAAATTAAAAGATCTAAAGCAGTGTTCTTAACTCCATAGTGATGTAGTTTCCTGATCAATGTTTCATGAAAAACACAATCAAATGCCTTAGATAAGTCGCAAAAAACTCCTAGAGCATCATGCGACTCCTCCTAAGCATCGAAAATACTATTTAAAAGCTCAACACCAGCATCGGTAGTTGAGCGACCCCTAGTAAAACCAAATTGTTTACTGTGAAGCAGTTTATTATTATTAAAATGAATTTGGAGCTGGTCTAGAATTAACTTTTAAAAATTTTTACTAAAAGTGGGTAGCACAGATATTGGCCAATAATTAGTGGGGTCAGATGTGCTACCTGATTTAAATAATGGAATTATTTTACTAATTTTCATTAGATCAGGAAACACACCACAGTCAATGCATCTATTGAAAATTATTGCAAGTTCAGGTGCTACTGAATTGATTATGGATTTCGTAATCACAACAGAGTTACCCCAAAAATCACTTGTTTTCTTAAAATTAAGTGTATTAAAAGTTTTAACAATATCTCTTTCGGTAATATAAGTAAAACTAAATCCTATGGTACACATTTTGTTTTAATAGACGTTCGGCATCATTAGGAGACGAGTTCAGGGACTTTGTAATTGAGACTGGAATGTCTGTAAAGAAATTTTCGAATGCTGTGGCAACCTCAAAATCTGATTTGAATACTTTGTTATCAAAGTGAAGAATGTAGTCCTTATTTTTATTCTTGACTCTTCCAGTCTCATTGTTAATAATGTCCCATGTTGCTTTTATTTTATTTTCACTATTTTTAATTTTAGATTTTAAATACAGAGTCTTTGCTTCTCAACAAATCTTTTTGAATAATTTAGAATAATTACTTACATATTTACAAAATCGTTCATCATTTTTCTTAATAACTTTCTGTTCATACAACTCATAAAGCCTATTTCTACTTTTATAAATTCCAGTGGTTGCCCATTCACTGAAGGTTGAAGTACCAACAACTGAGATCTTCTTAGGGATAAAGATAGAGTTGAAAATAGTACAGTACATGTTAAAGAAAGAATTGTACAACTCATTAAGATCTTCATTATAGCACAAATATGGTAGTGTGTCTGTGAGTCTATCTTTAAGTCCCTCGAGACGACGCAAAGTTTTTGGCACCACAGTCAATTCTTTACTACCTACTTTTTTAGACTTCGTAGCGAATGTTATTGATTGTCCACAATGATCAGATGTCAATTTGTTAATTATTTGTTTTCTCATTGGTATTATATCTGTAAATATATTATCTATACAAGTAGAGGTGGTAGAAGTTATCCTGGTGGGTTCCAAAAATAAGCAATCTAGATTATATGATTTGAACAAATTTTTAATTTTTTGGCTATTCAAAGACTGTTCTAGTAAATTAATATTAAAATCACCACACACAAGTACTGATTTATTATGTTGACATAGCTTCCGTAGTACATCATCCATGATAGTTTCAAAATTATCATAAATGGAAGATGGTGGTCTATACACACTTAATACAACAAGTTGCTCCAACTCCACACAGGCTATTTCAACTGTCCGTTCAACAGAAAAATTCACAATGTCACAACGATTCTTAAATTTAAGTTCTTTATTAACTAAAATCAACGATCCACCATGTATTGCATTTTGTCTGCTGAACGAACTACCAACTAAGTGGTTATTGAAGTTGCACATGAACTGGTAATCTTTAAGCCAATGTTCTGTTAAACACAAAATGTCAATGTATTCACCGTTCTTGAACAATTCAATTTCTAAATCTTTATTCAACATTCCTTGAATATTTTGATAAACTAGTTTTATAACTCGTGAATGCCCAGACTGATAATTATTTGAATTAGTCTTATTTGTACTTTCTGGTTTATTATTCATTAAAGTGTCTGAATTGCAAGAGGTACTCTCTATTGTCGTACTATTTAATTTAAAATAATTGACATGTTAAGTTGTGTAGCCAAAATATTGGCTGAATTATTATGAATGTCATTTAGTTGCTGTATAGGAGCAACAGGTTTATTAGCCAAATTCTTGGCTGAAATATTAATACAATATGCTAGCGAAGCTGCTAGCTGTCTTTTAAAAAAGGAATTCAGATAGCAAATATCTTGCGTCAAATATAAACTTTTACTAACATAATTGTTAGAGTCAAATACATGGAATTGCTTATTGTTATAAGACCATGTACAAAGATTTGTATTAAGATTATGTCTAATATTGTTTTCTTTCTGTGGCAACGATTTACTAAAGGGTAAAGTAAGCATAATAATTTTATTTAAATTTAATTCACTTAATTTACTGTAATAAGAATATAATAGTTTTTTATTTAAAGATCCTCTTTTACCATGTAGAATCAGTAGAGTTGTATCCTGGGCAAAATTAGAACTGATAATTTTATCTAAAATGGCTATAGAACTTAACCCAGGCATACAGTAATTCATCACTAATCCGTCACTATATGTGTTTGCCAAAAACTGACCCATACCTTTTCCAATCTCGTCACTAAATATTATCACTTTATTTTTGTTTTCTAATTTAGTTTTGCTTTCTAGTATATTATTTTCTAATTTATTTAAAGTATGTTTAGTAATGCATTTAGATTTTGGTTTGTTTACAGAAGTATTAAATAAAACAGGGTCACATGTTGACACTGAACAAGTTGGTGAGCGTTGGAGGTTGAACGGGATGTCATTGTTCAATTGTTGTGAACACTCATTACTATTTGATGACACCAGCTCATTCATTGCCAATATGTACTCTTTCATTTGTAATTCAGAGCTTTTATATTTATTTGTCATTGATACTAATTTGTCACTAAGATTATTCAATTCTACCTGCAAATTATTTATTTCTAATTTATGTTTCAAATTATTTTGGTAATATTTCTGTGAGTAATTTTCTAATTTTTCAAGAGCAAATAATCTTTCCCTGTTGAGCTTAACATTTTTTATGAAAAACTTTTGCCTGTGAACTAATTTTTGGGTCTTTTTTATGAATTTATTTATTTTGACATATTTCTTAATTCTATTCCTACTACCTCTAATCAATTTTATTGAATTATTTGATTCTTTGCACACTGAGAGACTATTTGGAAACGATGCTTTGGAATTATTTATGTCAGTAATCATGCATGGAGCATGAACCACCAGCTCATCGAACAGACTTTGATTTGCCGAGGTAGTGATCTGTTCTTGGGTGAATTCTAGATGTCTTATTCTACTATTTGCCTCATGTAACTGTTTTTCTAGAAACTGAATACGGTCAAGTGCTAGTTCGTACTGTGAGCTACACTCGGCAAACCCGTCCACAATGAGCTGGAGTCCATCCCGAGCACTCATGGCATCAGAGAATTGAGTATGTAGCTGCGCCATTCCACATTTTAAGTTCTTATTTTTTTCCAATAAGTTCAACATTTCTTTCTCATTATCTTCTCTTTACTCTATCAGTTTGTTACACAACTCCTTAGAGTTCTTTAATTCACTTAAAGCTAGTTGGAGTTTAGACTCTTCCTGGCGAGCCAAAGCTTTACGAGTCATATTCATAGTGAAAAGAGAAAAATACAAGAAGTTTAAAGGAAGTGTTATTCAAAAGTAAAGAAGAGAATTGAAATACGTAGTAATAGTAGGGTTTATAGCTAAATATTATTGAAAGAACAGCTGATCTCGTTCAAAGTCGTGTAACCAACTAACAAGGCTTAGGTTATGTTTATGAATTTTTACTATTTGTATGTGGTTATATAGGAACTTGTAGTCACTTTTTATTCAGAAATATACTAATTAAAACTATTTTATACGTATAAGTTGATTTTAAATAGTAGTTACAAAGTTATACCTGTTTGTAAAATGACAATGCAAGTTTTACCGGTAGATTGTTTGTCAAAAAAAACACAATAAACTCACCGTATTTTCATATAAAGCACTAATACGTTTACAGATTATTACAATTAACACATTTATTAAGCGATTAACTTGTAATTAGCCTTAATTATACTATTATTTTATATTTTAATTTGTAAAAAATACGGGAGAAGGTCGGATCAGCTGTTAGCCTTAGTGTTGCCACAGAGCAGAAAAAAGCGGGTTGTACCGTCCTTGGAAGTATGCAGTTTCTCTACGATGGCTAACGGCCATGAAAGCGGCGGAGCATTATCATGTATTATGACGATCAACATACCCTCCTGTATAGGGGATGCAGGACTATTCCACTTGGATCTAGCCTGAAGTTGGTGTAGATATTCCGCACGCCAGCGCCGCCAGAACGACTGCACGAGTTTATCCAGCAGAGTATGTCTCTGGAGCAAGCTTGAAGAGTCTGCTTCAGGAGCCGGAAATGACGATAATGGCACTGTGTTCATAAAATGTGCAGGGCTTAACGCGGATGGTTCTGCAGGGTCACTACTCAATGCCGCGAGCGGACGCGAGTTGATCAGTGCCTCGACTTGTGCAAGGACAGTTAAAAGCTCTTCGTAAGAGAGGATCTGTTGACCTATAACTTTGAAGAGATGCGTTTTAATTACTTTGACCATTCTTTCCCAACATCCACCGAAATGTGGAGATGCTGCCGGAATAAACTTCCAGTCAATATGACCTATGGAAAGTTCTTCCTGAAGACGAGTACGATATTTCTCTCTGAAAAACTTATAGAGGTTGCGTAAATAAGAGCTTGCGCCCACGAAACAAGTGCCGTTATCCGTATACAAATACTGTATAGGGCCGCGCCGTGAGAGAAATCGTTTAAGGGCTGCAAGGAACGACACTGTGCTTAAATCTGTCGCAACTTCAATATGCGTAGCGCGCGTCGTTAAGCATGTAAAAATACATAGCCAGACTTTACGGCTTTTAACACCTCGACCACGCACTGGCGTATACTGCAGTGGTCCTGCGTAATCACAACCGTGTGTGTAAACGCTTTATCAACCTGGTTGACGCCCTGGCTAGGGAGATCTGCCATGGGAGGGAAAGTCAGACGCGGACGAAATTTGAAGCAGACGTTACATTTATGTATTCTGTGACAAATTATTTGTCGAGCGGCTAAAATCCAATACTATAATAATTATAATAATAATAATAAAAATCTTTATTGACACTGTAAGCCCACATTACAGAATACAAATAATTCACAAAAGAAAATTTAATTCTTGTTTACAATAGTAAGTAAGACTTAAACTTAAAACAAAAGATTAGATCTCTGACTCCTAAACTAGGATTTTATTCCTGTATCTTAGGAATCAGAAACGCCAATACGGATTTGACAATTAAGCCAACACAGCATGGTGAACGTTTACAAATTCAAATTGTGAAAATCGTGTGTACGCTTGGTTGCGATCAGTGCTACTGCTGGTATATGTATGTAAGAATGTGCGGTATATAGAATTAGCATGTGGGTGTGCGTGGCATGCGGTGTGTGTGTGTGTATGTGTGTGTGTGTGTGTGTGTGTGTGTGTGTGTGTGTGTGTGTGTGTGTGTGTATGTGTGTATGTGTGTGTGTGTGTGTGTATGATATGTTCAGGAATTTATTTAGTATGTTATAAACTTTTGAACTTCTTATGTAGTATTGCTGTGCTGCAAAATTAGTACGGAATTTATCAATTTGGAATACTTTATGTTTAATCCTACCGTTGGACTTACTGTGACGGATATTGCAATTTGAGTGTTTACGAAGGACAGTCAGAAGTAAATATAATTGTCTTACACTTAGAACTTTACATTCTTGGTACAACTTAGATGATGGATATTTAAAGGGCCGTCCAAGGATGACCTTCAGAACTGCCCTTTGTGCTCTCTCTAACCGAAGTAAGGAGGTTTTGTCTGTACCACCCCAGACCGGTAGGCAGTATGTTAAAATAGATTGACACAGTGCAGTGTAAACCAGCATAACAGTCTCGCGGTCTGCCGATTGCCTAAGTTTTTTGAATATTGGCATTAGTTTCCTTACACGGGTTAATTTGTGCATGCCAATTGAGATGCTCATCAATCTGTACACCTAGATATTTGATAGAACTTGTCCTATCGATTGAGATACATCCACAGATGTTGTGGTCGATACAGGTGCGAACATGGCTTTAAGCTGAAATGATTTCGGTGGACAGAGATTGGATCTAATGCCAAAGCTAAATAATATGTCTTTTGCAAATTAAGAGTAAGTAGATTATCTGCCAGCCAGACCATAATATACCTCATAGCTGCTTCTGCATTAGTTGAAACTGCTTGCCAGTTGTCTCCACTAATCAAGAGTGCGGTGTCGTCTGCATAGGTAAATATATTACAGTGGGCAATGGCCATTTTGCATAATCCATTTATATAAATAAGGAAGAGGGTAGGTCCCAAGATACTCCCTTGAGGTACACCGTAGTTAATAGGAGTAGGGTCGCTTTCGTAATTATTGACTTTCACCACCTGAGTTCGGTCAGTCAAATAACTTTTTAATATATTAAGAGTTTTGCCTCTAATTCCAATGTTTTCGCATTTATTCAAAAGAACTGGCGTATATACGGTGTCAAAGGCTTTGGATAGGTCAAGGAAGATGCAAAGGCATTTCCTTTTCCCATCCAAAACTCTAACTGCCTGATCAACAAAAGCCATCACTGCGTCTTCAGAACTTAGTCCAGACCTAAAACCGTACTGGTTGCTAGCTAAAATGCTATTGTGTTTTAAAAAACTGACTAAGTTTTTATTTAATAGTCGTTATAAGATCTTAGATAGAACTGGTAGAACAGATATAGGTCGGTAGTTATTCATGTCTCTTTTGTCGCCAGCTTTATGAATCGGATGGACTAGGGCTTTCTTAAAGGCTCTTGGGAAAATTCCGGTAGTTATGGACAGATTGCAGATGTGCGTTACAATTGGGACCAAAACATGTTTTACGGATTTGATGACTTTGGCGGATATACCATCCCAGCCTGGAGAGCAATCTGACTTCAGATTCATGATGATGGAATTTATTTCCTCCTCTGTGGTTTCTAAGAGGACCATCGAGTTGTATTTCTGCGAGGGAGAAGTACTGCGTCTACAGTAGGTATTCGGAGAAAGTGGCTTAGTGATATTGGATACCATTTTTTCGCCTATACTAGCAAAGAAGGTATTTGTTAGGTTTAAAGATGATTTAGGACTATTTGTTAGATTAAGAAGTTCGAGGGGGAAGGTCTTACATTTCTGAATATCGGAGACTTTTTTTATGGTATCCCATGTTGCCTTAATGCTGTGCTTAGCTTTTGCAAACTCTTCTTTTTCATAACAGGTCTTTAATTTTCTAAGGAGTGAGTTACAAAAATTGCGATAACGAGTATATGATAACCTCAAAATAGCATTGTATGGGTCAGCTTTTAATTTTATATGCATACGGTCTCTGTGCCTGATACAGCGGAGCAAGCCTGATGTGATCCATGGTTTTAAAATCCTTTTACTTCTAGGTACTACACTTACACGAGTGTGTTTATTAACAATGGAAGATAGTTTACCTACCAATGTGTCAGTTGCTTTATTTACGTCCTGCATAGACAATAAAGGTAGCCAATCTGTATCTTCAATGGTGGTTAAAATGGCTGTATAATCAATCTTTGTCACCTTTCGTAACGGCATAAACTTTTTGTTTTTATCTTGAAGAAATACCAGAACAGGTTCATGATCGGTTATAGTAGATTCTATCACCAAAGTCACGGCAGTCTTATTGGTCTTTAACAAGGCGTGATCAAGACAGTTGACAGCAGCGTGGAAAATAAATGTGCAGGCATAAGACCGTGGGACGCGCAACAGGACAAGTAGTCATCTGAGTATTTATTATTGCTGCCGTCCTTGATATTGATATTCACATCTCCTATTAGTAATGTTGTTCTATCATTTATACTTTTTAAGATGTTTTCAAGCTGCATTATAAATAAGTTTATGTTACTTTCAGATGGAGAGCGGTATAATGCTATTATAGTGGTTTCGTTTCTGACGCGACATACAAGGCAGTTTGCACCGTCTAGTTTAGGTTCGCTAACTTCGCATATGATCATACATCTTACATATATTACACATCCATCATTTTGTTTATTGTTGTGTTTTGTTGAGTAGTGCGTATAACCTTTAAGTATAGGTAGCTGCGAAGTCTTGCTCAGCCAACACTCAGATTATATCAGAATATCACAATCAACAGTCATCTGTTTCATTAGCACAGGTATTTCATTGAAATTTTTAATAATACTACGAATATTCAGATGTAAAATAGTAAGACCACTTTGTGAGTTAGTTAAATATTGAGAACAACGCTCAGGTGGGCATTTGTAACTTTTGGATACTCTTATGGAGTCAATTTCATTATCGATTTCTTGTCTATTTGTCATTGGGAATAAATATATGATTTGCACTGTAATACGTAGCAACCAGAAACATTGATATGTAGATGACGAGGATTTACAAGGATTTTTTGCATAAATATGTGAAAAGAGAACTTAAGTGTATATGTGTATGTGTGTGTGCTTGGGTGTGAGTTTAGGCAATAATCGTTGTAGGTGAGTGTGTTGCATAAGTTGCATTGCGCATGTATAAACAAAAATAAGTGCTTAAAAATAAAAACAATAAATTTAAGAGAAAATAGTGACAAGATATTACTTCCTAGTAAAATGCACAAGGTAATAGTCAAGTAAAATATTGCTATCATTTTTTTAGTAGGCGCCACTATATTCATAGGGATTTTTTTTAAACAATATAAAAGTTGATAGAAGTAATTGAATAGATTAAAAATTTGAGTTTTTCCTAAACTAAACAGACAGTTTATGGACCGATTTATCTGGTTTTTGTACCTCTGGAAAGTCAGAGGCTGTTTTAATGTTGATGGGCCTTCCGCCTTCTTTTTCGCGAATGAATATTTTATTGTTTTGAAACCAGCAGAATTTGTAGTTATTTGTTTTAGCAAATTTGCGTGCCTCGTGAAACAACTTCTTCATGCTAGCAGGAAGGTGTTCCGCTACATATATAGGTGTTTGCTGGCCAGGAATTCCCAAATGCTGTGTATTCAGTTTTTCTGAGAATTTGCGATTTCGGTTGAATGTGCGGGCAGCTTCTATTACTTTTTCATTTATTTGAAACCGTTAGAAATTCAACCACAATTGGTCTGTTGATATCCTTCTTCCCCGGTAAGCGATAAATGTCTCGAAAATCTGAAATATTTACCTCAGCTTGAATGGCACTGCATGTTTTCATGACAATAGAAGTAACATCAGATGTGGTTGTGGTGTGGTGGGCACGCTGTAAGTCCTCCACCTTTTTCTCAAGTTCCACGATGTATGTGTGTTGTTGCAGTCTCTCTTCTTCTAATTTTTGTATTAGCAGGCACATACTTTCATATTCTTTGTTCATAAAATCTACTGATTTTTCAATTTCACTTGTGATTTTCTTTATTTCTTTATACTGATTTTTAACTTCTGTCGTGTCTGAGTTCAATGATTTTAGAATCACATCCTGTTCACATTTCCATGTCTTGAATGTAGCATCCTGTTCGTTCTTCCAAGATGTGAGTATAGACATGATTTTCTCTTCAAAAGTTTGGACCTCAGTTTCTGGTGAAGAATCAGTTTTGAAGCGCTTTGCCGTCCTGGTTTTAGATGGTACATTTAATATGTCGCTGTCAGATTGTTTAGATTCAACCAGAATATCCGGACTTGAGTGTACACATTGTTTTTCGATGATAGGTGTCGCCGGAGGCGTACGTTTAGTTTTGGGCATGTTGTACAGATGTTTGTAAGTGGATTGAGTAGAATAATATTATGTCGCCGCTGCGGTCCGCAGTCGCCGTGGTTGAGTGGCGTAACACGGGCGCCCTTACTCGGCTCAACTCGGCGTGGTCGGGGTTTCAAATCCAACTTACACCGTCCCACTTTTCGGATTGTTTCCAATATTAATTTCATAAATATCCAATAATATTTAAATATTTAAAGTAGGATCTTACTCAAGCTTGTTGTCTTGCTCTGGGTCCGCCTACTGGGCGTGCTCTTCAGATAACAACCACGTAAGAGCGACAAGGAATTTAAACTTCGGTGGCTAGCCAATCACAAAAAAACGCTCCAACTCGAGCACTGACAAAGTGTAACACGTCCGATCACAGCAAAGCACACACGATGAATCTCAAAACATACAACATATGCCTAAGTAAGGACATAAGCAACTCTGGACCAGCATGGAGGTGCTTCTTGTGATAAAAATCAACAAGAAGGTCGACAACATGATCATGTCACGGCAGAATGCAAGGATGTTTGTAGTTATAAGGTTCATCCGAATTTGACAGACGACCCCCAACGCATATGACGCCGTGTTCATCGAGAAACGGCTTGAGTCTAAGGATAGCGGGTGAACAAGGTACATTGTCTTTCAAATTTTAAATGTCGTTACTAAAATGAACAGCCTGTACAGCTCGTAGTAACTTACATTCTGCGAATTTGATATCAGTACTTGATACAAAAGTCCCATTAGGTAGGTACCTAAGAAACCTATAGATATAAACGATGGCGCGGAGTAACTTAGACTACGATGACATGCGTATTGCGAGTGCATAGATGGGAGACTCCGCAACCTCAGCAATCACGGGATAAGAAACGGACTTCCGTTCGGGTACATCTTCGTCTTCCGCACTGTGGTCAAAGGGTTGCATGGGGCATTCTGACGGATCATGGGAAATCCAAGAAGGTCCACGATGCCACAATGAATGATGCAGAAAATTAAGTGGAGTGACACCACGAGACAAGCAATCTGCGGGGTTCTCGGTACCCGCAACGTGATTGAAACAAGTAGCGGGAACAAGTTCAATCAATTTAATAACGCGGTTGGCGACAAAAGTCTGCCAGCGATGAGGAGAAGAATGAATCCAACCGAGCACTAATTTGGAGTCGGAAAATGCGTATATTTTATTAATAGGGTAGTGGGGCAAAACTGTGTCTTGAACCTTGCGGAGCAACTGAGACAGCAGAAGGGCCGCGCACAACTCCAGTCTCGCAACCGAAATGGTTTTAACAGGCGAGACCTTAGACTTGGCGCAAACTAACTGCACCGAGTAGTTAGAACCAATGCGGACTTGCAGATATACGACTCCGCCGTAAGCACGCTCGCTGGCGTCAGCGAAACCTATTAAGTTGATGGTACATCCATCTACCAACCCAAGATGACGTGGAATAGTAATTTGATTGAGCGCGGTAAGCTCAATACAAAACTGGCCCCAAGCGGCGACAATATGGTCAGGGGGTGTTTCATCCCACTCACACTTTGATAGCCAAAGTTCTTTGATCAAGAGCTTGGCGTACAAAATTGTGGGAGCCACAAAACCCATTATGTCCCATAGTCGAGCCACTGTGGACAGCATAGTGCGTTTGGTGCACTTATCATCTGGTGGTGAGACGTCAAACCGAAAACTACCGCAGGATTTGTCCCAGCGTAAACCGAGAACTTTATGCGGTACAGACTTCTCAAATTCAATATCTGGAGAAGCTTTATGAGAATCTGGTATGCGTGCGAGAGCCTCTTTAGAGTTGCTTGTCCATTTGACAAGATCAAACTGGCCTCGCTTGAAAAGCTGAATAAGCTCTTCACAAAGCGAAATTGCTAGCGGAGCGGATATGACACTACAGGCAATGTCATGCATATACAAAGCGGAAGTAGCAACAGCTGCTGCGGCGGGAAAGTGATCGCCTTCATCAGCGATCAACTGGCGAACAACTCGTAACGCGTGATATGGGCTAGACTTGAGTCCAAAACAAACACGATTGAACTGATACACAGATAAAGGTTCCTTATTGTTAAAACGATAAAAAATCCGTTGAAATCTACGGTCAGACTCGCAAACGCCGTTATTGAGGAACATTTGGCGGCAATCAGCTGACAGAGCGATTTGGAAAAGACGAAACTTTATTATGATGTTAAATAAATCAGCCTGTAGATTGGGGCCGGCATGCAAAATGTCATTAATCGACTGACCCGATGTAGTATTACAACTAGCATCTAAAACCACACGAAGTTTAGTAGAGGTTTTATCTTCGCGAACTACGCCGTGATGCGGGATATAATATGAGGGAAGAGAGTTGCCCTCGTTGTTTAAAACTACACTCAAAAAACCTTTATCTATGTAGTCACGAATGACGTCATTATAGGCGCTGCGTAACTTAAGTGATGCATCAAGTTTACGTTCCAAACAATGGAAACGTCTAAGCGCAGCAGCGTACGAGTCGCCTAACGAATAAGGGTCACCATACGATGGCAACGCCACAACGTATCTGCCACTGTCGTCACGAACAGTGGTAGCACGGAAATGTTCTTCACACTCGAGATCTTTACGGCTCATCGAGGGCGGTGCGGTAACCTCTTCAAGCTCCCAAAATCGCTTGAGAAGAGAATCAATATTATATTCTTGAAGAACAGAGCAACAGCAAGACGTAATGTATTGAGAATTATGTAACGTAGGTACGGTACCTATAATCACATACCCAAATACCGTCTCAATAGCGGGCGGTAAGTTATGTTGCTCACCACGTACCACGTCAGTTAGTAGCAAGTGCGGGAATATTGCAGCTCCGATCAAAACATCAATGTCTGCCGGATTCGCAAACTCCGAGTCTGCCAGCGGCAATGACTCGAGGTGTGTGAGTAGCGATACGTCCACATTAGCGTTAGGCTATGTGTCCGTAATACGCTCCACGATAAGCGAAGAAATGTTAAAATTAATATCCTTATCAAAACGCGAATGTATTTTAACATCTACGGAACCCTTGCAATGTTTTTCTGAACCGCCGATCCCTTTGACCACTGAACTAGTATTTCTAAAGTTATTCCACAATCTGAGGCATTTGAAACAATACAATGTTATTAAATTGGTCTGAGACGCGCTATCGAGTAGACAACGTACCATGTGCGGCGACCCAATAACATCATAAACGATAACTTGGGCTGTCGCTAACCGTACCGTCTTGGACGCCATACACTGCGTTTTGGCCCCGCGCGGATCATTATAGATGCGCGAGGGCCGTCCGCGCGTGCGCGTCGCCCGCGCGATGAATGTCGTACACAACGATATTTCATTCTGAATCGTGGGAGGCGCAGTTATCGTAGCCTGCACCTGCGACGTAAGTGTGTCAAGGTTAGCGGCTTGGCTTGACAACGGACTACCTTTATCGAAGTGCAACAATGAGTGGTGTCTCTGATTACATGAACGACATGTCGTCTTACTAGAACAATCACTCGTTCTATGCTTTATACTTAAGCAATTAATGCATGCTTTGTTATCTTTTACGCACTTGAAACGAGCAGTTGGATTTAAACCATTAAAGGCGGGACACTTGTAGAGATGGTCGTGTACTATATTACTGCACAGACACTTCTGTGAATTAATTTTATTAGATTCCGAGCATGTTACGTAAGATTGTGGATTAGGGACCGAGTTATTATTACTATTTCGCGGTTTATTCAACCTTTGTTTGCTGCTGTTAGTGTTAGACGGGCTAGGTGAACTAGACTGCGTATTATGAAGTATTCGACACTGATCTTTGATGAACGTTATAAAACTATCTAGTATAGGTATTTTATTATTGCGTTCTGTCATTTCGAAAGCACGAGTTGAAGCAACATAAAGTCGGAAAAATCTTCTAATTTTAAGTTTTTAAGAGAATTAACCGCCGTAACAAAGTTGTCTATAAACAGCTGGAAATTCGAGACAGATGCGGCATCGGACAGTTTAAGATTTAAAGCTTGGTCAAAGTAGGTAGACGCTAGAACGCGAGTATCTTGATATCTATCAAGTAGTGACTGAAATATGACCTGATAATTCTCAGCACTGGGTGTGACACCTGCAAATACGGACTGGGCCTTCGGTGACAGTTTACCTATTAAATAGTACAACCTGTCAGCATCTGTAGGAGAACCATTATCGTGCACTGTAGACCTAAAACTCGCATAGAATAACGGCCAGTTTCGTATATCGCCATCAAACGACACAATCTCGATTGGCGGTAACCTCGGCGTGCGAGCCGCGGAAACGGGCTGTGCCGAATATTTACCCTCCAATTGCGATTGTATACGCTTAATAATACAATAAAGGTCTTCGAAAGAGGTGTACGCCTGATAATTCGGTTTTTCATCAGGATTAGTAGAAAGCAATCTTGCGTTATAATCGTCTAACAACTTATGAAAATCTGTTCGAATACTATCTACTGTCATACAATAACTAAGAAATGACTCCCTATTACTATCAGAAACGGCTGCGGTCTTTGAACACTCGTAAATGTTTTGAATACGCTCAAATTAATTATTGCGTTTTTTTTCTAAGATTGTCATCTCTTTGTCTTCCGACACGCGTGACTTCTTTTGTTGTGACATGCTTACGTAAGTATAAGCTTATGAGACCGAAACAAAATAAGAATATCTAAAGTACCTATTATTTTACCTAAGTAGGCAACACTTTAAAGCGGTGGAATTAAAAGTTGGTTGAAATATGAGATTTACAAGACAACTATGATAGTTCCAGAAATAATAATTGGGTAAATAGGTAGCTACATAAAAGTATATTACCTACTGATGCGTGCGGAAACAACCATGTGACGGTTATGTGAATGGACTAGGAGTATAGCTAGGTGCTATAACTGCCTAGGTATAGAGATATAACGAGGTGTTACGTATAAAACATAAATGAATCCGACTCGTATGGATCAAAAAATGTTTCGGCGAACCGAATGTTCCTAGTCGATTCGGGAAAACTATTAATATTGTGGACTGTAGGATTTCGGTTCTTATCGACTAGGAAATGAGGAAGTGAAAAGGTGATGTGGATAGGAGTCTCTTACCTTGCACGGCAGTCTTTTTCCTTGCAAATGGCGGCCACCTGGTGTCTTCGGGAATCCTGAAGTTGCTTGAATCACTACACTTCACTAGTAGCTTCACTCGTGAGCGGTTTTGTTAGGTTTTGGTATAAGCGGTAATAATTATATATGGCGGTGCGGACTGCGGTATACGACGGACACGAGTTCGGCGCGTCTCGAATCTTCTAGTATGTTCTTCGTCACCGTTGAGCAGGGCGGCCAATAGCGAGGTGTTTTGGGAGGGGATTCATGAAAGGATCACTCGGATTGGCCGAGCAACGAAGAACCATTGACGTTGACATAATTAACTAGCAATGGAAAAGATAGATGGCGCTACCAACAACTTTGTCGACAATTTAAAACATAGTACAAAGAAAACAAATATTTTTATGGTGCACGTCGTGTCTGAAGAAGTATTAGCCATTATGCTCAAGAGTTTAATATTTGAAGCTGACACTGATCAGGCTGAAGATATTAAGGCCTCTATATTTTTCTTAAAAACATAACAATAATAATTATGGTAATTTTTGTAACGAACTTTATTTGGCGAGTTAGTATGGCGTAGGGTTGGATTTACTTTTTGATGTACAAAAATGTTCCAATATTTCTAGAGATTCCGTCCTAAGTAAAAATTTCATTTCCTTATAACTGTAGCCTTTACTTTCCTACAAAACCTAAGTACTGGGCGCTTACTCACAAACACCATCACTAGAATATGGATGTACTGCAGTAAACACCACAAACTTACACGTCTATAAACCAACCCCTTTGTCCCTCCGTTAAGTAACAAGCATTGATTAACTACTGGGTTATTCAACGCAACTATTAAACAGAAACGCTGAAGGGCATGCACTTGATTATGTTAAGTATAGGCCGTGCATTTGTATATACAAAGGGCTGATGGGCTTGCAACTGGTAGCAGATTTGGATCCAATTTTCATTTGTTTATTTTATCTTAGTGGAGTCTATTCATTCCTAGTGTCTACTTTACCAGGTGTTCGAATAATCTACGATTTTTATCTTTGATTTATCTTCTTAAGATATATGTACTATATAAGCTAGATAAAACAGGTAAAAAGCCACTTGAAAGGTAAAAGTGTATAATAAAAAATGACTTGTTTAATAAATCAATGAGTTTTACATAGTAGAACGGAAAATATAATACTATACCAGTAATAATAGCTACTGGCCTTTAGTATAATACATATGTTGGTTGGGTTTCATCTTTGCTTAACTGTATTAAAGTATGTATTTGTCGGAAATAATAATTTTAAATTTACTTATTACCGCAAATAAGAAAACAATACCTTTAATTTATAAAAATAATATCATTTGCAAAAATACATCCGTAATCTCACAAGCATTAGAATACTAGCCGTGTGGTTGACGGCATAGAATACAAGTGTCACCACCCCCTATCTTCCCGTGGGTGTCGTAAGAGGCGACTAAGGGATAACACGATGCAAATACCATCTTTGCGTAGAGACGGAAAACTCGACATCAAACCCTATACGACTGCCTCGTTGGTCTCGCGGCATAAATGTGCGCGTGGGATCGGGAGGTCCCGTGTTCGATTCCTGGGTCGGGCAGTGTTATTGAGTTTTTCTGTGCCGAAATTCTCAGTAGCAGCACGGAGTCTGGAAATGTGCCCGGTACGGCAATAGGCTCGCCCCTTGTTACTTGGGGCTAAAGTATATCTGGCGAAAAGTGGGTGTAGAAATACACCTCTGCCTACCTCTTCGGGGTTATAGGCGTGAGGCTATGTATGTATGTATTAGAATACTAGTAATGTCGCTAACCAGTGACATCTTAAACCAAATAACTGACGATTAAAGTATATACAACCACGTCATTCAGATCAAATTAAAGCTGTTCTAAACAACACTACACAAGAGTAAACAGATGTCTTCTGAATGCAACCTTTAACCTTTTTGTAGTACGAACAATTTATTCAGCTCTACCCTTTAATCAAGGAAATCCTTCACAAAAAATATGATAAACAACGACGTACATGAAACATATCGATGTCTTTGATGTCGATAATCATGTTTTATTTACTTTATTAACGTTTTAAACATCATGCGTTAACATTGTAGCCACGTCTCAAACGTTCGTTTGCTTACAATTTGTGAATAAATCATTGTCTTCGAAAAAATAAGATAGTGCGTGTAGCTTTGGAAAATTTATTTTTATATTTCACAGAGTTTGAATACAAAGAGCTCTTGAGAATATTTCGTAGGGAAATAAAATAGCAGTGCAAATTTCTTGTGACAAATTAGCTGGTATACACGACAACGCAACAACCCGCAAGTACTCCAGCGTCAGACCCTAGAGCAAGATTGACCCGACACTATACCGAAGATATCCCGGACGTCAGCATGCACGAGATTAGTGTGGCTCTCAAACAGCTCAAAAACAACAAGGCGCCGGGTGATGACGGAATTACGAGCGAGCTTCTGAAGGCTTGCGGTGCACCCGCTAGAGAAGCCCTTCGGAAGCTATTTAATTCCGTCATTCTCGAGGGTAAAACGCCACAGGCGTGGCACAGAGGTGTGGTGGTGCTTTTCTTTAAGAAAGGGGATAAAACCCTCTTAAAGAACTACAGACCCATCACACTTCTGAGCCACGTCTACAAGCTGTCTTCGAGGGTCATCACGAATCGTCTCGAGAGCAAGCTAGACGACTTCCAGCCTCCCGAACAAGCCGGTTTCCGTAAAGGCTATAGTACCATAGACCACATACATACGCTGCGGCAGGTTATACAGAAGTCCGAGGAGTATAACCAGCCCCTATGCTTGGCGTTTGTGGACTATGAGAAAGCCGGATTGACTACCGATATATCGAAGTGCTGAAGTGTTTGTATGAAAACGCCACTATGACAGTTTGCCTCCAGGACCAGAGTTCGAAACCTATTCAACTCCAGCGAGGAGTGAGACAGGGGGATATCATATCCCCGAAACTGTTTACCACTGCGCTGGAGGATGTTTTCAAGCTTCTGGACTGGAATGGACTCGGCATCAACATCAACGGCGAGTACATCACTCACCTTCGATTCGCAGACGATATCGTAGTCATGGCTTAGACCATGGATGACCTAGGCACAATGCTTGATGGCCTCTGTAGAGTCTCCCAACAAGTAGGTCTTAAGATGAACATGGACAAGACGAAAATCATGTCGAACGTCCATGTTGTACCTGCTCCTATTCAGGTTGGGAACTCTACGCTCGAAGTTGTCGACAAGTATATCTACCTGGGACAAGTAGTCCAATTAGGTAGGTCCAACTTCGAGAATGAGGTCAATCGTCGAATCCAACTTGGTTGGGCAGCGTTCGGGAAGCTACGACATATCTTCTCGTCCGATATCCCGCAGTGTCTCAAGACGAAAGTCTTTGACCAGTGTGTGTTGCCAGTGATGACTTACGGATCAGAGACGTGGTCGCTCACTATGGGCCTTATCAGAAGGCTCAAGGTCACTCAGAGGGCGATGGAGAGAGCTATGCTTGGAGTTTCCCTGCGAGATCGAATCAGAAATGAGGAGATCCGCAGTAGAACCAAAGTCGCCGACATAGCTCTCCGGATAGCCAAGCTGAAGTGGCAGTGGGCAGGGCACATAGCTCGAAGAACCGATGGCCGTTGGGGCAGAAAGGTTCTGGAGTGGCGGCCACGTACCGGACGACGGAGCAGAGGTAGGGCCCCCGCAAGGTGGACCGACGATCTCGTCAAGATCGCGGGAGGCGGTTGGATGCGGGCGGCTCAAGACCGGTCTGTGTGGAGAACCTTGGGGGAGGCCTATGTCCAGCAGTGGACGTCGCTTGGCTGATATGATGAATTAGCTTGTGAAATGTGGCATATCGTAATTAGTGTTTTGATATTGAGCTTTTTGTTTGCAGACCGACTGGTGTAGTGGTTAATAGAGACACTGATTGCGAAGCTGGAGTTCGATTTCCAGAAATAACTTGTGTGATAAATATTTAAATTTCATGAGTCGCAATCAGAACTTGTCGGTTTATAAATTATATAGACAAATATAATTATGTATGTTTAGCAGTTGATTAACTGGTGTAGAACATGCTCTGCCAATAGTAGAGGAGACGTGGAAGACCGATCTTCACCGATCTGATAACCAGATGAGACGTATTTTTAAGTAGTATTATTTATAAACGAATATGCCTATAATAACTTGCCTCACAAAAAAGTGCTCATAGCTATTTTAAATTTAAGTAATTTTAATCAACCGCAAATATAACTTTGTCCTTTATTCAAACACTATGCAAAACAAAGTTATTTTTGGTGATGAAAAAGAAAGTGCAAATCTTGGAAGCGAACATTCGAGCCCGATTGGGTTGTAACTACACAAAAAATCTAGCTACACATACCCTTGAAAGAAGCGGATATTTTGTGACAAATATATTAGTTTGTGTAAAATAGAATACTGCATAAACAGCCGATATTATACAGTCTTTCGTAGTACATTGCTGGACACAGGCCTCTCTTAAGGCTACACACAGTGCCGGCGGCACGGATGGCGGCATGGCCACCGGCTCTGCCGCCAGCCAAGCTGCGTAAATTCGGCGGCCTACAAAGCCGCTGGCTTGGCCGCACGTAAGAGCCGCCGGCATGGCCGCCCGAGTAGGTCGACGGGCCGCGCGGGTTGCAACTTGCTAATTGTGTGTGGTCGTTCTATACAACTGGAATGATGCCCGGCGGCTTTCTGCGGCAGATGCCGGCGGCACCGACACTCGCCAAAAGCCGGCGGCACGTGTGCGCGCAGTGGCGGCTCGTGGGTCAGAGAAGTGGTGGTGCACTTTACCAGCACCCTGAAGCCCCGTTTAGCCACCCATGGATCGGATTAGTTTCGAGATAAATTAACTTTGGAAGTTTGTTGTAACTAATTTATAGGCATAGTTATATGTAGGTACGACAGCGGTGAAACTGGGCCTAAGTTATAAATACCTATTCGATTTCTAAGATAAAGTAAAACAACATGTTATCTATACTTACTACAAACTAGAAACCTAGGTACTTAAGTACTTACTTACCTTTTCAATGTATTTAAATATATTAAATTAATAAATCGCAAAGAAAATAATAATTGAATGTTGGTAAACAATCACAAACATTTCTTTAATTTCAGTCATAAAACGTCGCGTAATAGTTTGTACCTATTTACACTCTAGTTTCAAATTATAAAAATGGCGCGCTTGACATTGCCTATTAAATATCTATCTAATTGATCGAATCGAGTCAACGTTATAATTTATTACTAATTTTCAAGGTTATTTACTCAAACTTACTAAATCACAACTTTGTTAACAATAAACACATAGGTGTATATTAAAAAATCCTTTCAGAATGCCAAAATGTAAACAAAACAAAACGAACTTCGTCGAAGCTCGCCCGCTTTCGGGTGTTTTCGGGTCAGCCGTGCGGTCACGGGAAGGTGTTATTTCACGGTACATTTTGTATTGAACTTCTCTGTCTCACGCGCCAGGCATTTCGCCCGTATCTCGTAGAAGTTGTATGAGCGTATGGCGTGCGCTGCGTCGATCGCACGGGGACTATTTGTGACGCTGTAAAACATGTCTTAAATACATTGGCAAAGAGTTTAAATTATTTTGTCATTATTTCCTTAATGTTTTATAATAGATCCCTAATCAGATATTAGTACCACTACTTTATAGATTAATACCTATGTACTTTGTTTATTCATAGACCTTTTAAAACTGGTAGTTAAGCGCACGAGCGCACTTAAGGTACAGCCGCCCCTGGTCGCGCGGCAAAAGCCGGCGGCCTGTGCCACTGGTACTGTGTGTAGCAGCCTTTAGTTTAAACTGAGTTACACTTTGAAGTGTAGAAGGATTCACCCTACTATATCACGCTCGACTAGTTGATATAGGGTATGATGTCGAGTTTGCCGTCACTTCGCAAGGATGCTGTTGCAAGCCGTGTGCTTGACGGCATAGAATACAAGTGTCACCACCCCCTATCTTCCCGTAGGTGTCGTAAGAGGCGACTAAGGGATAACACGATGCAAATACCATCTTTGCGTAGAGACGGAAAACTCGACATCAAACCCTATACGACTGCCTCGTTGGTCTCGCGGCATAAATGTGCGTGTGGGATCGGGAGGTCTCGGGTTCGATTCCTGGGTCGGGCAGTGTTATTGGGTTTTTCTGTCACGAAATTCCCAGTAGCAGCACGGAGTCTGGAAATGTGCCCGGTACGGCAATAGGCTCGCCCCTTATTACGTGGGACTAAGGTTTATCTGGCGAAAAGTGGGTGTATAAATACACCTCTGCCTACCCCTTCGGGGATAAAAGGCGTGACGTTGTGTATGTATGTATGTAATTAGCTTTGTAGAGGACTATTTTGATAATCTAGATTAAATTTAAAGCTAATTATATGACATTAACATTATAAAAAAATATTTATATAAATTAAAAATAAACACAACTATGAACAATACTGACTTCGTAAACACTAACCAATAAATATAAAATGAGTGAAGAAGTTTTTGTCAAATGTATTTTTTGTGTTTGATTCGGAAAGCATGTAATTTTTAAGTGGTTACTTTATTTACCTATATATATAACTAATATGGATACAGTTAAAAGAGATAGAAGTGCAAACTTCTCCATATATGACAGTAACAAAACGTGTTTAGAAAACAAAGTGATGATATGACGTGGAAGAAGACAGAAGCCGCTTGGGAACGCATAAAAAATGAATGATCGATCTGGAGGAACATTCAGGTCGACCAAGACTGCAATAAGTTAGGAGCTGTATCGTCAGTATCGTACCGGAGGTGGCAAGAAAATAGCACCTCCACTAGATAATGTGGTCTTGGAAAGTGTTGTTGACTCTGATGAACTGCCAGCTCAAGAAAGTGAAGGTAAGTTTAATGATTATTTATACATAATTATGTAAAAAGAGACCCACACTAGGATACAAACCTTTATTGCAGAACCATACTCCAAGAACTTAGGGTACCAAGCCAACCTCACCTGCAAGGTGCATGGGGTTCCCACCAAGAACTTAGGGTCCCAAGTGTACAATTTTTCAAAATAATTTCACTTTTGTTTTCTTTGCAGCTAACCAACCTTACGCTTACCAAGTGAATCACTACAAGGTATGGGAGTTTGAAATAAATTAATGCAAGAAGGAGGCAGAGTTAAAAGAAAAGGAGTGCAAGTGGAAGGAAGAGGAACATAATACAAAATAAAAAATTAATATGAAATGAATAAAGGTTTATTTTGTTTCTGTCATTGTCATTGATTGCAATGTAATGTAGGACAATGCAGGCAACTATTATAGCTTGCACACAAGCTAATTTTAATGTCACCTGTTGTCTAAGTATAGGTAATCTATTCTTGCACACAGCAAATCATCTTTCAACTATATTCCCTATTCCTATTATGTGTCTCATTAAGTTTTCTTTGAGGGATGATGGGTTCAGAAAGGGTGTCAAAAGATATTGCTTTACTCATATCCGCTATCACCAAGAAGTAAGCCATCTCTATGTTGACCAGTTGCAAGTCACTGTTTCAAAAGTGAATTATTGAATATTATCTGATCATGGTCAGATCCTGGCGATTTTGCTACAATATCCAAGCATTTTAATAGGCTAATGCAAAACCACTTGAACATTAATCAACAAATTTTCCTTTCTGTTTCTATAACTTCACCTGAATCACCTGAAATAATAAGTATTACTTTCATTTTAATTTTGTACTAAGCAGGTATACATATAAGTAATTTAACGTGTTGTGTTCTTGTCATGATAATGTTAAGAAATACCACGCACCAGGCGACTATATTGTAACATGGTACAATCTAGAACTCCTATGACATTTCATAAAAGCAATCTTGTAGTGTACTTCAGACGTCGGGAAATTATAACTAAGTGTAGTTGACTAAACTGTTAAACTTTCATAACAATACAGCATGCCATTGGTGGACTGTCACCACAAAAATCAGCCGCATTTCTTACGTGGGATGCAGTACTTAGCGAGATACCTAAGCGTAAGTATTATACTTGTTACTGTGGAAACTGCTTGATAGGTACCTAAAATAAATATTTTTATTAGGTAAGTACTTCATTATTGTCGTAACAGTAAACTAATGAATAGGTGTAACCTCTTGTTTGGATGTTCAGTACCTAGATTTGATAGGTTGTATTAGTAAAATCACTGGAATATGAAAAAATACCACTCATCTTTGCGATTTAAGGCTTATTTTATGTTTTATAAAGTTAAGCACTTGGTTTACTGCATATTTCGAGAGGTACACTAAATCTGGCAGAAAAAGAATGTTTCATCTAGGTCAGTAAAATAATACGGAAAGTAATACTTTCACGAATTCTAGGTAAGGTAGGTTGTCGCTGCGTCATAAGATTACAACATCTTCAATCAAGTCAAATAAATATATTTTTATTGATAAATTATATAGAGTAATCGTATTATGTTTATGTTATTTGACGTATCTACACAAAATCAACAAACAAACTGAAGTAATTGTACGATATGAAACCGAATCGTACGAAAACTGAGTTATTGTGACATTCTGAATCGACCTGCAGGTGTGACAGAATATCAACTTTTCCACAGAGCGACTGCCGTCTGACCTCCGTAACCCAAAGGGATAGCGATATTCCATGGTTTAGACCAGTACCTATCAGTTTATTTGAGGATACTGACTCCCTGTAACAGCTGTCAAAGATCTTTATGACAGCCGGGACCGACTGTTCAACGTGTTCTGCGAATGATATGATGGTTTCCCTCTGCACGGCAGTCCATTGGTATCTCCACTGGCTATTGCTGCCTCATTTGATTTCTATTCCACGTAGTTGTTTTATATTTTTGATTTTATCCGCACTGTCGGTACTTCGACAAACTACACTTATGACGTCTACACACTGATGATTTGTGTTACTGCGGCGTTGTTTGCATTTGTTAATGACTGGGTTCCAAGTGGTCGATAGTCTGTATCCGTCCTCCCGGTTGAAATTTCTATGTTTTTTGATTTCAACCGCGTCACGTACTATCCTGGAGTAATAGTGACAATCAGTGGATAAGACTTGTGGTTGATGTAATTCTATCCAGTGGTTTGGTCCAGATTCTAGCAAATGCTCAGCTATGGCAGATTTATTCATTTGTCGATTTTTTACAGCTGCGATATGTTCCTTGACCCTTTCAGCGATCGTTCGTTTGGTCTGTCCGATATAGGAACTACCACAACTGCAGTCAACTTTGTAGACGCCTGGTGTTTATAGAGGAATAACGTCCTTTGGGGTACGCAGGTTGTGTGCTACCTTGGAGAGCGGACTATACACGAAAGATGCCGTCTTACCTACTAACGGTTGCGGTCGTGAAGGACTCTCGCCATTTCATCGACATCATCAAGAGCGTGACAAAGGAACCAGACGAAGTGATGGGAAGTTTTGACGTGGAGTCACTATTCACCTATGTTCCAGTTCAGGATTGCCTTGAGGTCGTTGAGAGAAAATTAAGCGATAGCGGTCTGTCTAACGAATACGCCGTTCTATTGAAGAATTGCTTAGACGGTAACTACTTCATATATCGTGGACAACATTACCTCCAGATCGACGGAGTGGCAGTGGGTAGCCCAGTAGCACCAGTGATGGCCAATATCTGGATGGAACACTTTGAAGAATCCATAGACATGCAGGCTTCAAATGTAAAGCTATGGAAGAAATATGTCGACGATGTATTATGCATCATGAAGGGCAACAAGCAAGACATAGAACAATTCGCAGACAAATTGAACTCCATAGATCCGAACATCCGGTTCACATTTGAAATGGAGGTAGACAGATCGTTACCCTTTCTCGACGTCAAAGTGACGGTGAGAGCTAATGGTACACTTGGACACACTGTATACAGAAAACCGACACACACTGACAGGTATCTAAACGCATGCTCGCATCACCATCCGCGACATTCGGAATCCGTAGTGACCTCGTTAGTGAACAGAGCGTATGACCTCTGTGACCCTGAACACTTAAACATTGAATTGTCACATGTTCAGGAGGTACTAAGGCGCAATGGATACAAAAAAGAGATACCCCGTCGAAAGAGGAAAGACCGCAAACCTGAAGTAAGCAGAGTACCGGCTTACATGCCTTATATCAGGGGAGTGACGGACAAAGTTGGAACAGTACTACAGAAATACTCCATCAAGACTGTATATAGTCCGCTCTCCAAGGTAGCACACAACCTGCGTACCCCAAAGGACGTTATTCCTCTACAAACACCAGGCGTCTACAAAGTCGACTGCAGTTGTGGTAGTAGATCGGACAGACCAAACGAACGATCGCTGAAAGGCTCAAGGAACATATCGCAGCTGTAAAAAATCGACAAATGAATAAATGTGCCATAGCTGAGCATTTGCTAGAATCTGGACCTAACCAAATGGATAGAATTACATCAACCACAAGTCTTATCCACTGATTGTCACTATTACTCCAGGATAGTACGTGAAGCGGTTGAAATCAAAAAACATAGAAATTTCAACCGGGAGGACGGATACAGACTATCGACCACTTGGAACCCAGTCATTAACAAATGCAAACAACGCCGCAGTAACACAAATCATCAGTGTGTAGACGTCATAAGTGTAGTTTGTCGAAGTACCGACAGTGCGGATAAAATCAAAAATATAAAACAAGTGAGGGTAGCTGCCGAAATCCGCGCTTCACAAGGACGGCGCTGAGCTGACATCAGTCCCTCCGCGACCACAACCGTTGCAAGCCGGTAGAAACGTAGGAGAATAACAAAGGTATTTATGCCTTTAAATAAGTAAGTTATCGCGACTAAGACCCGCTTAATAATATTGTACCTGCAGTGTTGCTTGTGTGCATGGGCGGCGGTAATTGCTTACCATCAGGCGATCCGTCTGCTCGTTTGCCGCCTATTACTATAAAAAAAATTATCGACATATCTTATCAAAGGGTTAGACTAGTGACTGCCTTAAACAGAATACATCTGTTTAAGGCAGTCACTAGTCTAACCCTTTAGTAATGACCTTATTTTCGGTTACAGAATAATAACTAACACTTTGGGGTAAAATTACCCCAAACAGCTATTAGAAAGCTGAATAACCTACATACCAACCAAAATACATTATTTTTGTAGATTACATGGGGATATTTTTAGTTAAATCTTAAGTAACACTGAAGTGCGTTACGCTAAAAATCATTTATTCTTTCACTAAAATTCTAATTGTATACTAAATATGCCAGTCGTTCTACAAAACATCACTTAATATGAAAAGGCTAGATAGATACAAATTTGGTGCAATTATGTTAGGTTTGCATTCATTCCCGTAACGGATTCATGATCGCTGTATTCCGAGTTTTTAATGTTGTTGTTTTTCTGCTTAGTTTGGGACTAGATGGTGTTGTGTGAATGTGGTAGAATATTATTATATTATTAATGTGATTCAAGTGATCTTCACTCTCCGCATCCTTTTAGACATAATGCTAATTGCTTGTCAGGTACATCTTTACTCATCGTGCGTATTTGATGAAAATTAAAGCATGCGTAACTGACTACCTAGGGTAATTTTTACCTCACATGCCTATGCAGGTTAGACGGATGATTTTTTACGCTACGTGACTGCCAGCTTTAGAGAATACACGAAAGGTGATGACACTACCTTCGCAAGTTCGCAGAGAAAAAAAATCAAGTTTTATGCACCTGGGGTAAACAATTACCCAACGGTGTTATTTAAGGGTTAAAAAATAAGTGACTACCTAGAGTACGGCGTCGTCCATTAATCACGTGAGTCTCGATAGGTGGAATAGATAATAGCTATCTCGTGTCTTTGTTTTTCCTTTGAATGTACAATATCCTTGATTCAGAAATGCTCATACACATCATAAAACAACGTTCATTCGTTCGATCGTGACTCGTGAGGGATTAAGAAAATACCTGTATTAAGATCTTTCATTGCTTTTGAATACTCCAGCATGTTTGTAGTCAACCAACTGCAAAAAGGAGGACGTCCTTAAATCGGTCTGGACATTATTTTTTATGTTTGTGCAGCGATTTTGAAATTCTGGTTTCTGAATTTTCTGAACCATTTCTGGAATTCTTTTTATTTTCCATGCGAGATGCTTCTATTTTGTAAGATGGAATTGCCAATAATTGTTTAATGAGTCACCATAATTTTAAAATAACGTTGTTATCGGTAATAAATATCTTTCTCCTTCTTACAGTCAAACTATTATTATGGGTGACTTCAACACTTGTCTTCTTAAGAATGACTCACGTTCTTCAGCTCTTAATTCTATTTCAGGCTCTTGCAATCTTAATATTCTACCTCTTAATGCCACCATCACTTTCCCAATTCTACTCCCTCACTTCTAGACCTCATTTTTGTTTCCTGGCTTAACTACGTCCCTAAGCACGGCCAATTCTGTGCCGACGAATTCTCTTATCATGATCTAATCTTTCTCTCTTACAAAATTCGTCCTCTTAAGGCAAAGCCAAGAATTCTTCTGCAACGCAATTGTAGTGGTATTGCTATTAACAGCAGAAACCATTGACGATAAGGTTGAGATATTTGAAAGGCAGATTACTGATCTCTATAATTATTATGCTCCCTTACGGTCAATTTAGCTAAAACATCGTCCAGCAGCCTGGCTTACCAAAGAAATAAGGATACTTATTCATAGGAAAGCAGTGGCAAAATCAAAGTACCAGTCTAAACCTACTGATTCAAATAAGAAAAAATATTTAAAAGCGCGAAATTACTGTAATAAGGTGTGTAGGTATGCACAACGCCAGCACATTCATAACTGCGTACAAAACGGTGACCCAGCTAAAGTATGGAAATTCCTCAAATCACTTGGTGTTGGAAAGCAAAGACAAACAATTGCTCCTAATAAAATTGATATCAATATGCTTAACCAGCACTTCTCCGCTTCGTCTAATTATGATAGGACAACAAAAATTAACACTTTAAATTATCTTTCATCGCTTCTAACTCCTGATTATACTCCATTTGTCTTTAGTCACGTTACTGAATGTGATGTTAAGAAGAGCATCCTATCAATAGCATCCTACGCAGTTAGAAGTGAGGGTATCACCCGTAATATGATCCTTCCATCCTTGGTGAAATCCTATCGATCATTTGTCACATCTTTAATTATTCCATCTCCAATGGTGTTTTTCCAACTGCTTGGAAAAATGCTCAAGTTATCCCTTTACCAAAAAAGCCTAATCTTGAATCCTTCTCTGAATTTCGTCCCATATCCATATTACCTTTCCTTTCCAAAGTCCTTGAACGCCTTATCCATAACCAACTGAACGCATTCCTTTCTAGAAATAATATCCTGAATCTCTTTCAATCTGGCTTCCGTCCTGGACATAGTACCTATACTAACCTTGTCAATATTACGGATGATATCAGGCGACGCATGGAGGATGGCAATCTCACAGTGCTCTGTTTACTAGACTTTAGTAATGCTTTCAACACTGTAGACTTTGACGTTCTCCTTGCCAGGTTATGCTCTCTTAACATATCTCCATCGGTGATCGACTGGTTTCGTAGTTACCTATTTGGTCGCCGTCAAAGAGTCTGTCTGGATGACATCTATTTCACCTGGTGTGATATCTCTGCCGGCGTACAGCAGGGCGGCGTTTTATCTCCTTTGCTTTTCTCAGTTTTTATTAATATTATCTCCAACCATATTTTTTCTTCCTACCACCTCTATGCTGATGATATGCAAAGGACAATGGCAGATCTCCATACATCAAAATGTCTGAATTAAAATTGAAACGAACAGTAATAAAAAATATATCAAAAAAATCGGCGTAAGTAACAGAGTCTATAAATGATTCTATATTCACTCGGGAAACCTGGTAAAGAAGATATCGGTGTATTAATTTTTAGTTAAGAATGAATGATGTTGGTAGGTCTGTACGTTTGCAAATTATCAAATAACATATTATGTCAGATTGACATCAAAACGCAGAAGTATTCTGTAGCATCTGTCACAGCCAAAGACAAAAGCAGACCTGCAGATTTTAAATCGATTTTATGTGAAATCGATACAAGATTAAAACGATGCTGTGACGTTTTTATTTGATTTAAAATTTGTTTTGCTTCAAAAATATTAGCTTATTGATATAATGTTGATTAAAGATTAAATAACTGCATTTTAATAATTATATCGATTACTTATTTAATAATCGATACTGAACAGTTTTAACGTCTATTCCTGTCACACCATTGTCTATGCCAACAATCAAATAATAAAGTAGGTACCTACCTAGTTCGTAATCAATTTGAATGCTTTTTATCATCATAAAATACTCCGGCTTTAACGAGACAAAGTGAAAATATTAAAAATCGTAGAAAAAATAGGGGGCGAGCCTATTGCCGTACCGGGCACATTTCCAGACTCCGTGCTGCTACTGAGAATTTCCTAACGGAAAAACCCAATAACACTTTGCCCGACCCGGGAATCGAACCCGAGACCTCCCAATCCTACGCGCACATTTATGCCGCGAGACCAACGAGGCAGGCAGGTACGTAGGTATAATGC